>JACCIB010000857.1:0-77125 GCA_018906965.1 Philotrypesis tridentata
CCGTCGCACGCTCTCGATACACTCTTGCGGCACCAAAATCATTTTTAGCATGTTCCATGCTGATAAAACAGGTTTCACTATTGTCGGTATAAAGATGTTGCGCCTTAATTAGACGTTTTTTGCACAATTCGACCTTCTGTCCTGGCACTGCGATTTTGCGCAGTAGTGCCGCGTGTTTGCGCAATTTGTTTCTGTGACACTTGCTCAGCACCACATTCCACGGAGAATATTTAGCACGCACTCGGCGAGATAGATGACAAGTTTGCGGCAAGCCTGGCGTAGAAGAGCCACGCGTTGCCGCGCGTCGAGATGACAGCACAACACTCTCAGTATATCGATATATTTTCTCGGAATGGGATAGTGATGGCGCTCCTGCTGCTGCTGCTGCTGCTGAGACGATGTTGCCCCGACCATTATAGACGAACGACTGGCACATTGTCGGCGTGCGAGGTGTTTTTATGCTGTCTGCGCGCTACGTACACATACTGATGTCGATCGTGCGGGAAGATGCACGCTCGATAGCGGCAATTTTCCGGCGTGTCCTGCTTCAAGTCGAGCAGCAAATAGTGATAGGGCTGAGACGTGGCATCGCTGTAGACCTCCTGCAGAAATTTCGGATCTTCCGGGCAGAGCTGGCGAGCCAGATACTGAATTTGCGAGCGATCGCGAGGATTCTTAAAAATCACAATGTAATTCGAATTCAACGATATATCGCGCTGACCCCGATGAAAGAGATTCTGCGAGAGAAAGAACACGCTGAGATTGCAGTGATGGCTGGCCTTGACAAATAGATTGACGACACTCGCGCTGGCCGACTCGCGCATCAAGTCGTCGAGAATCAGAAGTTTGGGCCGTTCGGGATCCCCACTGTAGTCCTCCGTCTTTGGCAATCCCTCGCGAAATTCAATGCTGCCGGCAAAGCTCTTGTACGACGGCTGCCACTCGGTGTAGTAGAGCAATACACGCTCGAAGCGGTTATCGCTCATCGCGTCAATGTGTCTGAGAAAGTTGGCAATGAATACGGTCTTGCCGCACGAGGTGGGACCGCAGATCATGCACGTCCACGGGTGCCCCCAGCGCACATCCATCGCTGCTCGTGGACCACCACAGACTAACGCCCCGAGCCGCACAATCCGCGAGATTTATAAGATGCGAGACTCACAACTCCCCCTGGCGGGGGAGGACCATGAACGCGCGGCCGGCGCGGGGGCCCCTCTCGCGCACACGCGCGCGCGCAGTTGTCGAGCTTGCCGAAGGCAAGATACGAGGCTTCCCTACCGGGAAGCTCAGTTGCGCGCGCGCTGCGAGGCTCCGGAACGGTCAGCCATTTGGCTCGTACCCTGCGGGAGCCTCGCGAAGCGCGCTTCGCGCGAGCTCGCTAGCCGCCGCAACTTTGGGTTTTTGTTTGTATTTTGAATTTTTTTTCATTAAAAATCATTGAAAATTGAGGTAAATTTTTTACTTTTTCTTTATTTATTTATTTTTCTTACATTTTCTCTCTCTCTCTCTCTCTCTCTCTCCTCTCTCTCTCTCTCTCTCTCTCTCTCTATCAACATCTTACAAAACCGTATGGGTAGCTCTTAGTGGTACCTACAAAGCGTCGCTTAGAGTAAATGGGTTCGCAAATTTTACCCTCCGAGCGGGTTATCACGTCGTGAAATTTCGTCCGTCTTATGGCGTCGAATGTGAGAAATACCGGTGGTATTTCGCCAGTCGCCAGCTTCTTTATAGAGTCGAAATTAATTTTTTCGCTCGCCAATGCATCCAGTCGGATACCCTTGACTTTGCAGACACACGATTCTACACCCTCGGGTGTTCGATATTTGTAAGCGTAGAATTTCGGACCACCCGAGACAAAGTTGGTGATGTACGTGCCGACACCGTAGCTCGCCAGCTCGTCGGTGAGCTGACCCAGAAATGGACCTGTTGTCGGCTCGTACTCATCACCACCACCACACCACCATCACCACCACTGTTCTCTCCCCCACTCACATACACAATGGAATCTGTGTCGTAGTAGAGCACCCGTTCACCCAGTGGCTCGAGCTCGGCAAACAGTTTGAGTTGGGCTAGCGCTGTGGTGTAAGCAGCGATAACCGCCCTACAAGCTGGCGACGCGTCAATCTCGACGTCGTCGTCTTTGTAGGCCCAGCTGACGTAAAGAATTTCATCGTTGGCCGGTGAAACAGACGACACTACTTTATCCGCACTGGTCAGAAGTTCAAAGAGTCTCTCGGGATCATGAATTATCTCCGTTTTTGTCATATTCGCCCGCTGACCGAACTTTCCCCACAGCGAATTCAGACATAGCTTTGCAACGGAACGCAGACCGGGATTAAATTTGATGCGACTCTTGTCCAGTCTCACGCCCTCCTCGCGCTCAAATCTCTCGAGAAATAAGTCGATTGCCGTCTGATCGGTGCCATCCCCACACTCTGGTGGATATCCCGAGGCATACATCTTTTCCGCAAAGAATTTATCTATGTACTCGAAAAAGAGACCGCCTTGCCGGGTTCGCTTGTCAAACTGCGTGACTTTATATGACCAAATTTCAAATACTCTCGTGATAACATAGCCGAATACCACGGCTTTTTTCAACTCGTCGGCCACCCACGTCCCGACAAAAACGCGCTCTCTCGCGTCTTCGTGCTCGCAGTCCGTCTGTCATAAGGTCTCGGCGCACGACCGACACAGCGGAAAGAGCAGCTTGTTGTGCATTCGCACGGGTAAAACTGGATGGTAGAGGTTCCTCGGTGGTAATACCTCGCACATGATTAAGCCGTCGATACCGCTAATGTCGTTGTCCACGGTACCGAGAATTTGCGCGCACTCCATCTCACCGACATAGAGTTTCGGATGACCAGTAGGATAACAACCGTACTTGCAGATATACGAATACAAAGAACAGACATCGACATACTTAATTTTTTCTCCCGGCCGCACATCGTACGATTTGACAGTGTTACCCGTCCGTCCGCCGAAAAATGCATCTCGTGGATCGAGTGGTTTGTGCCAGTCCCGCGTAGCCTCTCTTATATACGACGACATGTTATCGTTTTCGCAGTACTCGCGATCAAAGTCGCACTCCCACTTCTCGATCAAGCGATACCCGTGCCTTTTGATTTTCGCTGAAACTCTGAGCGTTCTCTCGTACCTCTCGGCCAAAGTCTCGCCACCGTTCACACCCGGTAAATCGCGACTGGCTGTGTAACAGCGAGCACAGCCATGCCAGTAGCAACCGTGAAATTGCAGTACTACTTTCTCGCCATTTTCCAGCTCGCAAAATCCGTCCACGAGGGGTTCCTCGGGCAGTCTCTTTTCCCGCGAATTCACAGAGTGCTGTATTGGCCAACGCGTCTCGTGCTCCATCCACGTAAGCCATTGAGCTGCTTTTAGCGATTGCTTATTGGCCCGACGATAGCCACCGGTGGGTATAATACCTATTGTATTCTTTCGCAAAAATGCCTTAAGGAATACCCGCATACAGGAGGACGCTATTATGACGCATTCCTCGAACGGATCTGTCGAGCCACACTCGATGAACGTCTTGCGGAACGCAAGGCACGCGAGTCGCAATATCTTAACGTCCTGCTTGCAGTACTTCACGATTTCGTGCTGAAAATCGAACACGTAATTTTGCTCTCGTTTGTCAGCGTACCACTCCAGGAACGCCGTGCGCGCCTCAACGCTCATCGAGTTTGGCGAGAAACTCTCAATAGGCGGCATTTCACCCACATAATTTTGATTATCCGACGTATTGAATAGATGGGGGAAAGTGCCTTTTTCAATGTTACTTAGTCCGTAGGCTTTCGGCAGAGCACTCAGCGGCATATGCAAATAGTTTAAACTATCCAGGAACTTTACGTGCGCAAATTGGATCATAATTATTTTCGACCCTCTTAAAATCAGGTTTGGCGTCTCGCGAAAGTCTCTGCGCTCAATTAGATGTTTCAGAATAAATTGCGCATCAAAGCCCTGAGCATTGTGGGCTATGCAAATGACCGAGCCGATATTTTTTTTGCGCGCCAGAACCAAATCGATCAACTGCTTGACCGGCTCATCCGCGAACACGTACTCTCGTGTCCCGCAAAAATTGCACGACTCTGAGATATTTTCGTCGTGCAGACACGCGCTGCACACCTGCTGCACAACGCACAGATTCACAATGTGTGTGTGTGTCCTATCGTCGCCCATCACAGTGTCCGACTGCTGGGTCTCAAAATCGTAAAACACAAACAACGTCTGCTTCTTTCTTACAGCAGTACTGCCTGACTGACGTGGTGTAGTAAGAGGTTGCATAAAGCATAAGTGTCCGATTGGTTGCATTCGGTTACATATTTTACAATAGACGTGATCGCACACGTGTGCAGACGTGTTATTAATTCTAATAGTTCTACAGCATCTCGAGCAGATCTTCAAACTTTCGCATACCGTGTGGCCCTTATCAAATGAATCTGCTTTCAAATGATTGAGATAGCAGGTCTGGCTGAGAAACGCTCTAGCGCATCCTGGACACTCTGAATGCACGTCAGACTGTGGGTCACGCTCGCAAGGTGGACTCTGCAGACAACTACGACAACGATTTGGACATCGGTGTGTCGTATCTTTTATGATTTTTCTATTGCACGACAAACAATAGCCCCGACTACCGGCTGCAGCCACCAAGTTTAAAATGGGCTGATAATGTCGCGCGTTCTCGTAATACATAATGTGAAGAGTATATCTGACTGTATTTCCGTCATTGTATACGTACTCGCTACCATCGAATAATGGCTTTTCACCACGAGCAAATCCTCGAAACGAAAACACGACTATAGCCACACCTAAACAGGCGTAATACTCCTGAAATAGTTTTATCTCCGGCAGTCCGCAGCCGGTTTCGGACACGATGACTCTAGCGCTATTACAAAGTTTTAGAGCCTTCTCCCTTTGAAATTTACCATTACCTTGTCTGACTTTATCCCACATTTTCTGCAGATATCCCGTGCGAGCGTCACCACGAATGGCGTGTATATGCGCGCACACGAGTGATCTTGGTAGACAGAGATTATCCGTATTTTGAATGTTCAGGATGGAGCGTTTGAAGACTGACTCACATGTGAGCACGACTCTACCGCGCCCTTGAGGCACCGACACCGTGTTGACAGTTATTGTCAGTGCCTCGTCAATCTCAAGACCACCATTGCTCTCCAAGAGTTCGAGTATATCGCTTACATGCAATTCACGCACTTGCCTATACGAAATCCACACAACACCGTGACGAAACTGCGCCGAGTTTATAGAGATACCGATAAAATCGGTAGGTCTAGTATCCTTACACACGTACCTGTGGATCTCGTGTAGACCGCGACTTAGCCACTCCGGGGCGTCAGTGTTGAGCGCTGGCGGTCGACGAATACTGACGATGGCTTCACGGCCATTTAGACAAAAAATCCTGTAGTACTTTGCACGCTCTTGATGAACTATGATATACCGCCACATTGGTTGTTCACCATCACCACCACCACCACCACCACCCTCCTGCAAGTAAACACCTAGTTTTTACATTGGTATCCAGCCATTTACCGGTGCTGCTATCATCATCAAAAATACATTAAATGCTTACATTCAGAGGTCTCGTCGACGTCGTCGCCATCATCCGTATCATGTCCTGATGTCTCGCCGCCACTTAAAGTGGTAGAACTTGAAGAAGAGATGGAAGATTGTGAGGATGACGAAGCATCGGTGACTACTCCAGCGTCATCGTCATCTTCTTTTGGAGTCTCTTTTTCTGGAGAGCTGATCTCCATGTTGTTGTTGCTGTTGTTGTTGTTGTTGTTGTTGTTGTTGTTGTTGTTGTTGTTTTTTATCTGGGTATCAATGACACCGTTGTCATCGTCATGATTTTCCTTAATAGGTATTGCCACGTACGACGTAGATGGCTCTGGGGGGGGGGGGGGTAATGATCAATGCTGCATCGGTCTCCATCGAGGGAGAAACAGTGGTTGGAGTTACACCCGCAATGCCAACGGTCACGAGGATTGATGTGGCTCGGTATCTGACATTTTGAGATTTAATGCCACCTCTGGCTTCTCTTCCAACATCTCCTCCTCATCATCATCATCCAACTGAACCAGCTCTATCACACCATCTCCTTCCAGACCAGCCATCATATTATCGAGATCTGTCAAACGTTAAAATTTACATATTTCTCGCTGACTTATATGGATTTTAAAAGTTTTGAATTACCTAAGAGCAACTGATACTGGGTCATGATGTCCTTGACTTGCCAGGCCGACTGCATTCCACGACGCTGGATACTCTTGCCAAGAACACGAATAATATCTGCCTCGCTCTCGAAGAAACCACGATTGAATAAGATCATAATAGTACGCAGACTACAGAAATCTATTATATATTTAAGCCTTTGTAGAAGGACATCGATCGAGCAATGTTTTAGAGACCGACGCCACTGATCATTACAGAAGAAGCGCGCTGCTGGCTCGCGTAACAGCACAATGCTTAAGACTTGTATCACAATTCTCAGTAGACGTAGTTTATTCATGATGTAGGTGAGTTAGCCTTGTTCAATTAGGTGACACGAGACAATGTCCATCAGCCAATCACGTGTGGATTGAGTTAATCTGAGCGAGAAAAAGATAATACCCTTGAAATATATTTAGCGGTACATCGTTTATGTATTAAAAATATATTAAATACCTCTCAATTTCAATGAGTCGCTGGTCTCTTATCAAAGTCTCTCGTTGAAGATATCGGCTTACAGCTGGTCAGGATACCCTCTCAGCAAGGAAGTCACTGGTTTACTACTACTGATGAAGATAGTCTCTGGTCGTAGTTACTGCTGCTACTGTCGGACACTGTGTGATAGCTAACTGCTTTACTTCGGCCGCTTTTATAGTGCCAGCAGGTTGCGAATCTCGGTCTGTAGAGCGGTTGTTTTGCTGACGAGCTTGAGAACTTAGTTGAAACCTGAAGAAGTATAATGCTGACCACATTTCCTTAGAACTTGGTTGAAACTCGATATAATGCTGACTAAATTTTCAAGAACTCAGTCGAAATTTCTATAGTGTTGATCGCGTTTTCTTGGATGAAACTGTATATAGTGCTGACCACACTTTCGAGAAAATCTGGAAGATTGAAATAGGTGGCGCAGATGTCGCCTCCAATCAGCTACATTAGCAAAAATTGTAACAAAAACTCTGTACTTTTTCATTATTTTATCGGTGTACGATATCGTATATAGCAAATACAATCGATTTTTTATTTATAACAGTTGAAAAACGAGCGAGAATGGATTAATTGTACTAGGAACATATGTAGCGCGAGAAAGTGGCAGCTCTAGATGAAATCTGAGAGGAGAAGAAGGTGCACTGACTACGTTTTCTTAGATGAAACTAAATATCGTGGTGACCAAGTTTTCTCAGATGACACTGAATATAGTGCTGACAACAACACTTTCGAGAAGTTTGAAAGAATGAAATAGATGGCGCTGATGTCGCCCCAACTAGCTTTTGCTACATCAGCAATAATTGCTTATTTATTTGGATAAATGTTTAAAACTCGTCAGTCTGGTGCTGTCGCTCGGTGAGGTAAGATCTTCTCTACTCTAAGAACCTATTTTCCATTATATATTTGCGTACAAATATATCGATCGATCGATCGATCGATCGATTTGTTGTCAATCTCCAGTTGATTGGGGCGAATGTTGGGTCACTGGATAGCTCTTGAGTAGGGTTCGAGAAAAGTCATATCCCGCGAAATTATCTGATCAATAGTTTCGGAGATATTCATCGATCGATAATCAATAATCAACCGATTGGCTCGAAAGTCAGCTCACTGGATAGTTCTTGTGTTGTGCTCCATAAAAGTCTTATCCCGCGAAATTATCTGATCAATAGTTGCGGAGATATTCATCGATCGATAACCAATAATCAACCGATTGACTTGGAAGTTAGGTCACTGGATAGCTCTTGAATAGTGTTCAATAAAAGTCTTATCCCGCGAAATTATCTGATCAATAGTTGCGGAGATATTCATCGATCGATAACCAATAATCAACCGATTGACTTGGAAGTTAGGTCACTGGATAGCTCTTGAATAGTCTTCAATAAAAGTCTTATCCCGCGAAATTATCTGATCAATAGTTACGGAGATATTCATCGATCGATAACCAATAATCAGCCGATTGGCTTGGATGTTGGCTCACTGGATAGCCTGTGAGTTGTGTTCCATTAAATCGTTATCCCGCGAAATTATTGGAGCAATAGTTTCGGAGATATGAGCGATTGATTGGTTTTCCAAAAATTTGGAAATTCTTAAAACTAGGCCAATCGCTTCGTGTCGCATGTCATTGGATAGCTTATGGGGAGTGCATTAAAAGTTGATGATCCCGCGAATTAATCTACCCTAATCTTCGAAGATATTGGGGCGGGCCAAGTCAAAAATTGGTTGGTGTCAAATTTCATTTCGCGGTATCTGTATTGTAGGCCCACTACTATACAGACCGACCTTCACCCTTCTTCCACTATCAATATTTCCATAGAAATAAGGGTGGGCTAAGTCCTAATTTTGGGGTGGTGTCGAATTTCATATTCATCAACGATCCGCGGATGTTTACCGATACATGCATCAATATTTTTTTTATTTATTTATGCAAATCTATAGTTAAAAGATGTGTTAATGAATAGGGTAATATATTAATAAAGGAGGTGGTTGATTTATATTCTATGTCCGCCATTATAATGGACTTAGAAAAATCGCCATCGCCTCGCTTGGCCAGTCGACTCCTCATTCGTCCAAGATTAGGATTTCACTAGCCACTCAAGAGACTAAGGGCGTCTAGAGTAACCGTGATAAGTGACGCCTCGCTAGATTAGAGTACCAGCCCATCTTCACACCTTCTTCTCTCGCGTGTCATCTGGAGCTGCCACTTTCTCGCTCTTCATATGCTCCTAATACAGTTTGTCCATTTTCGATTGTTTTTTCGATTATTACAATTAGAAAATCAATTGTATTATCGTGTATGCATCATTTATTTGGTATACACGATATCGTGAGCCAATAAAATAATGAAAAATTTAAATTTTCATTGAATTAGTAATCAATTGATTTCGTCACATTGCTTACTGACGAGCGAGAGAGAGAGAGAGAGAGAGAGAGAGAGAGAGAGAGAGAGAAAGAGAGATTTCTGCTGGCACACGAAAATCCATACGAGTATCGTGGCAATGGGTGAAAAATACCATTCCCACGAAAACGCTGATTGTGCTCGAACGGGGGGACCTCGCTCTCCTGCTCTCAGAGCTACAGATTTCGCTGTATCTCTGATGAATCCGAGATGCTGTGAAAGTGAGGTGTCGCGATAAAAAAAGCTACTTGCTAACTTTTGTCTGGTTCCCAGACAAAAGTGCAAAATTGCTTTTTTTTTTGATAATGCAGAAGAGGGAAGATGCTGGCTAGAGGTCTGAAAATCTCATCAGTCCTTGTCCAGCTCGCGAGCAGTCAACTCGTAATTTCGAATAAAAAACTCAAGTATAAAAATGCGTGTACTGTCGGTTGCCGAAATAAATTACCGCTTCGAGCAGGGAAACTTGCCCGAAGTGTCCGCGCCGATGCCACCACCACCCGGTGATTTTTTAATCAACACTGATCCGGATCAGGAGGTGGCGTATTATATGGAGTGCGGTGTTGTGAATGTGGCACCAATAATCAATTTTGTCGCGATCGGATCGCCCCCGTTGATACCTACACCGCCACCACAGTTCGACGGTGTATTTATCGGGGGCGATGATATAGTCGTCGCGTCACCATCACCACCAACACTACCATCGCCGTCACCATCACCAAAGCCAGCACCGACGCCATCACCACCACCACCACCACCACCGGCGGATGATTCTGATGGTAGTGAATCTACCATCGCCGACAGTGATTATTTCAGCGTGAATAGTCAGGCTACGACGATTCAGAACAATAGTGGTAATGACAATGATAGTGTGGTAGGAGAAAACGGTGACTTAGATTTCGAAGTGCAGGAGGATTACGATGTGCGCGAAGTCGGAGTGCGACGGCTGATCGTATTGGAGCGTAACTATTGGAACGCGGTCATACACATCGCGAAAATGCGTAAAGTACGCGCAATTCGGCGGCTGAGGGACGAACTCCGGCGTGTGCATATATCATACAATAATCCTCGTCTCGCCAGACACGTCGATGTTCCACGCCGGGACATCGATTTTTGCTGTGGATGTACGAGATTTTATTTACAGCGCCGACGACGCTGGACTCGATGCTCTACGTGTCGCGAATGGCTGTGCCCGGCATGCAACGAGCAGCCGTTGCACTGCCAAAACGAGGACTAGTGATAATTTGTGTAAATATAATGTAAATAGTGTAAATAGAAGAAGAAGAGGGAGGAAGTGTAGGAGAAACAAAAAGGATAAGGATAATGGTATATAAAAATCTTAAATTTTAAATAAAACATCTCGCTACACTGTGGCGAAAAATCTCGCTACACTATGGCGAAAAAACTCGCTCCACTATGGCGAAATATAGGGCGGGGGTCTCTCTAAGTAGTTTTGGTACCATGGAGAGTGTGAATAAATATGTTCTTGACTAAAGTGACATGGGCCAGAGGTCATGGAGGTCAAGGACATATTTGTTTACATTCTCCATGGTACCATTATACTACTGTGGGTAAACAGGCTCGCTGATTACGCACTCCAGGTGGGGCGCTTCGTAATTTTTCAACAGAACTTACGTACCAGGTGTCAGGAAGGCGTCTAGTTAAACAGGGTGGCCGATTGCGCACTTCAGGTAGTGGGCTCCGTAGTTTTTCAACAGAATTTGCGCACCAGGGGCCTGGATGGCGTGTAGGCGTAAGGGATACTTTTTGGGATACTTTTTGGGCTAGTTTTTCAGATACTTTTACAATACTTTTTGGGATAATGTTTGCGATACCTGTTGGGATACTTTTTAGGATATTTTTTAGGATACTTTTTGGGACACTTTTTGGGATACTATTTGGGACACTTTTAGGGATACTATTTGAGATAATTTATCAGATACTTTTTCAATACTTTTGGGGATACTTTTTGGGATACTATTTGGGATACTTTCTGGGATACTTTTTGCGATACTATTTGGGATAATTTAGGGAAGCAATCCGCGGTCCCTAATTTAATTCGACTACTAACATTTTGTAGGCGTGAATCATCGGTATGCGGTAGTCTGAAAGCACCCTCTACGTTGAGAGTAAAACGCACGTATCAGGTGACCTCAAAGTTTATTTTATTATTTTTTATCGTTCTAATACTGTTCGCGCAACCGATCCGTAAATGAGACTGTTGTTCGAAACAACTGTTTGACGTGTGCAAAGCTTGTGTAATAAGTGCGAAGGAGCCCCAACGTAAGTCAGGGTCGTCCGTATATTTTTATTTTCAGGGTCAGACAACCCGTCAAGGCCAAGGTCGAATAGTTTTGAATTTTGACCGGCACCGTGAATTTTGTCAATCGGGCGTATCCGTCAGACGATAGCTTGTTTTTGTTTTTTTTCCAAACCCGGTTATTCACTGATACGACCAAGAGTATATTATATTGAAATAAATAAAGAACTATTATTTCTGAATATTCAATTGATGTGTCATGGTGTATAATTATTTGGCGTATGTGCAGCCCGCCCCGTACGTCCGTCTGTTTTATTATAGAATTTCCCCCCGTTCAATTTTTTTGTCTTGCAGCGGAATAGTTAATTTGATGCATGCTTGTCGATATTTCAATTTCAGAGAATGAAGTATTTTATATATTCAATTGCAACATTATTTTTCTTTTATTGAACTTTTAACTATTTTGCACTTTTTCCTGCGGGATTCTCTTCCCTGCACTTAAAGCCACTCTGTAGCTGTAAAGGAATCAACGTCTAAGCAGCTGACTTCACAGCGGAAGATTACAGACGAAAGAAGAACCCCGCAATATATATTACGCATATAAATGAAAAACAAATGTATGTGTATACGCACGTACATGAGTTTTTTTCAATTTCTTAAAAAATACATTGGAATGTTCAACCATTTATAGTGCACAACTCATCCTTGTGTAAAAAGGAATCGATCGATATATATTGTAACGTCTTACGCCGTTATTGATTGTTAAACTTATTAATTGTAAATTAAAATACTAGCTTTTCAAAATTCAAAACATGAAGAGAATTAAGATATAGATTTCGAAAGATTAAATTTTCAATGCGAGCTGTGATTTTGTAACACAACTCAGCAATGTTATACTTATTTGGCAATCGTTATACTTTAAAAACTGATTATTAAGCGTTACAGTTTCCGAATATTTTTCATCATATTCAGGCTTTAAAAGAGTCGAATTGGCCTCATTTTAAGACAAAATGAATGTATGCATCTCTTCGAGCCAAAGTTATTTTTTATTTTTGCTAACGTTTCGACCGAATTGACGGTCCTCTTCAGGGCTTAAATAATATAACAAATTTCTATAAAAGCATTTCGCCTACATATGGCAGAG
This sequence comes from Philotrypesis tridentata, assembly GCA_018906965.1. Lineage (NCBI taxonomy): Eukaryota > Metazoa > Arthropoda > Insecta > Hymenoptera > Pteromalidae > Philotrypesis > Philotrypesis tridentata. The sequence goes on from JACCIB010000857.1 coordinate 12,526, forward strand.
AACGGCCGTATATCCGAACGTCGTCCATCTTGTGGCAACAACTACAGCTCTTGCAGAGTGGCCGGTGCCGCCGGATGGTAGTGCGACACCGGTAAAGATTAACTAACGTCTCATTTTAATTAGTCACGTGTTTAAGTCCGAACTCCGTACGACGCGATCCATTAACTGGTGGAGATTTTTACACTATACTACAAAGTACTATCTTGTGAATTTAAGGGGACTAATACACCTTTAAAATGTTAAAAAATGAAAAATTGAATTTTATTATTTTATAACTTGAAATTATTTAAATAATGTTTTATACAATGGTATGAGCTTATATATTATGTTATAAATATAAACAATGTTTATATATGCCATATTCTAGGTACAACATGTCTTCGAAAGCCAAAATCCATGAATTCCATTTTTTTCATACATCGTAGACTTTAGTTAAATCTGGGCATCGGAGAAAACTCTGGCAGGTCCAGATGTGCTTTAAAAACATGTTGTTTCCAGATGAGAGTGTGGATTCCCAAATAATTAAGATCCAAAAAAGTTATAAACAATTTATTACAAAAATTAATTAAAAAAAGTAAAAAATTATAAATATTCTTCTGAAATTGTTTATAACTTTTTTGAATCTTAATTATTTGGGAATTCACACACTCATCTGGAAACAACATGTTTTTAAAGCACATCTGGACCTGCCAGAGTGTTCTCCGATGCCCAGATTTAATTAAAGTCTACGGTGTATGAAAAAAATGGAATTCATGGATTTTGGCTTTCGAAGACATGTTGTACCTAGAATATGGCATATATAAACATTGTTTATATTTATAACATAATATATAAGCTCATACCATTGTATAAAACATTATTTAAATAATTTCAAGTTATAAAATAATAAAATTCAATTTTTCATTTTTTAACATTTTAAAGGTGTATTAGTCCCCTTAAATTCACAAGATAGTACTTTGTAGTATAGTGTAAAAATCTCCACCAGTTAATGGATCGCGTCGTACGGAGTTCGGACTTAAACACGTGACTAATTAAAATGAGACGTTAGTTAATCTTTACCGGTGTCGCACTACCATCCGGCGGCACCGGCCACTCTGCAAGAGCTGTAGTTGTTGCCACAAGATGGACGACGTTCGGATATACGGCCGTTCTCTGCCATATGTAGGCGAAATGCTTTTATAGAAATTTGTTATATTATTTAAGCCCTGAAGAGGACCGTCAATTCGGTCGAAACGTTAGCAAAAATAAAAAATAACTTTGGCTCGAAGAGATGCATGTATTCATTTTGTCTTAAAATGAGTTATAGGTCCCCTTAAGGAACAAATATATTATCCATTAAACGCAAAACGAGTGCATCATTTGAAAAGCCTGTCGTTTCTTTCAAACCACAATTAAGCAGAAAGAAAAAGACGAGGACAGCAAAATAAAGACAGCAGAAGAAGAAAAGCAAAGGTAAGTCATTTAAAATACTTAATCGAAATACATTATTAGGGGTAACGGGTCTATATCAATCTAACCACTTGATTCCCGCTCTTTTAAACAAATCTTCACACAAATGCAGTCCTACCTATGTGGTGAGAGCATAGGTAGGACGTAACAATATATTGCCATAGGTATCATAAACAGATTTTTCAGAAAGTAGTTTGTACGTACGTATGGACAAACAGTTTTTGTCAAAAATATTAAAAAATTTAATCCGAAAGAGCAACTTTTTATACAGTAGAAAAAAGCGCTGGGCTTAGGCCCAATGATTGACCATTCCATATTTGATTTCTATAGATTATTTTGACAGTAAGGGGGATTTTCTATAAAATAATTTCAAGAAGGGATAAATTCTTTTAATATTATGTGGATTAATAAAATGATATCGCCGCCGCCGTGTCGGAAATCAGCTCCTTCTCAAATGGCGCCCCCTCCATGGGAGAATTCCCCTTTTACGTAATTTTAACCTAAAAGAGAGACAGTTCTCCCATTGAGGGGGCGTCAGAGAGAAAATTCTCCCAGTGAGGCGGCGCCACAGAAGGGACGCTTGGTAGGTAGTGATATACTTATACCTTTTCTTTTCTAACCTTATTTGAAGCATATGTTCAACAGTGTCCTTGCGCCTTTTTTTCTAATCTATCGTCACTCATATTATCAACTAAATTTCTTTCTCTTTTATTGTTTCTAGTAGTGGGATTTCATTTATGAAGTTCGTTTCTTTTTAGTTTTATGAAACTGCGATTTTAATCATAATAATTTTTATACGACCTTTTTTTATAAGTATCCCAAAAATTTTAATTACAGTAACATTGAATACCACAATGTCCTGCATCTATGGAACCAGATAAAACTAAATTCAATTTATTTTCATTGTTATTTAAATTATCTGACATGAATAAAAGGGATTAATGAAGTTTGCTCTTCACTTAAACACAAACCGAATATATATGAACAAATGCTACGATTTCTACTTCACCACCATATGTACCATTCATTGACATGTATAACTCATAAGTATTTCTATCGCCTACAATAAATGGTTCAAAACAGTTCCAATTTTCAAAAACATATTTTACAATTTTGGCCCTAATTTTCATATGATCTTCTTTAGTATTAAACAAAAAATAAGAAAAACAACGATATAGGCAATTGCCATCTCCTAAGATTTTTTTGTGGTTCAAACATTAGATTAAGAGTAATTCTCTACGCCAACTAATGCTCAAGTTCGAAATTTGTACTTAAATACAGTTGAATGCGCTGCAGACATTAGTAACTTTTAAATCATAATTTGTAATTATAAAATTAACGTGACGCGCGACACGCAAAGTAAATACGAAAGTCTGTGACTATGTTGTTGTTGATGCGGTTGCTGTGCACAAAGCTATATAGCTATAACAAATTTCGAAAACGCATAAAAATTTATTCCTTTGCATATTAGTAATTTCCATATTAGTCAATTAAAAATTGAGGGGTTGGCGAGCGTAGCGAGAAGGGGGGGTACATCCCCCCCCTAGTTAATTACTAAACATTTTGTAATCCTACGAAAAAAAATAGTTCTTTCAAAAGTATAATTCTTATTCTGCGTTTCGCAAGCCTAGCGTCAGTTGAACTCTTACTTTTGAAAGTTTACGTTTAACGCAACTTACGCTTTTACAAACACAATTGACATAATCATTGGTTTGATTTGAATTTTGAAAGAGTTTTATTTGCCGAATTATTAATAGGCCGTTACACCACAAGGTCTAAGATATTATAAAGTATTTGCAATGTAATCAATATTTCAAAAGTCATATGTTACACTTATGAAATAATCTAATAGGACTTATGCTAAATAAACAGGTTTCTGGCTATATAACGCACCATAGCTTAAGCTAACTATACAGTTCAATTTCTAAACACAAAATGTACGATTTTCCATGCAAACAACGTAGCGCTGTATATGTACGTACACCTCACAATCTTAGTTTAACAATTAGATAATAATAATAATATCATCTTAAATTTAAATACTGAAAATAATTATTACTTTTATAGTTTTAGCTCTGGCAGCATACTAGAGATTGTAAAAAAGCCAAGAGAGTAGGAACGATTCCCCTCCTGAACCTATCGTTCATCAATACCGTTGGAAATTTGTTTGTGTAAGAAACTTTAATATAAAATATCTAGATGTATATCTCCCTATATTATATAGTTGCTTTCATTTTGGGTGAAATTCAGGGCCCCGCATAACCCCGCATTGATTTCACTCTCAGGGTATTTTGGGTGGAATTGAGGTTTGGGGGAATTAAAATTTTGTGTGGAGCTTAGCAGATATAGTTATTCAAGCAATGTTTATGATTTTATGTGCTTGCACTAAAATTGTTAAGCTGTACACAAAATTGTGACTCATTAATATTATATCAGATATGTATATGTAGATGTAGCTTGGGTAGTTGAGGATTTTAAGGTTATTTTTTTACTGATAACATAAAGCATTTTCTTAGGGTTAGAAATTATTTTAAATATCAATTATTGCAGCATAACTTAAATCGTATTATTATGATGTAAATAAATTTCTTCTATTTTTATTCTATTTTTTCCACACCACTCAAAGAAGTAAATAGAAAGGCGCGTGTTTTATAGCTGTTTCGCTATAGGCTAAATCTACTTTTTTTAGTAGTATAATATATTGTATATTATTGTATAATATTGTATAATAATATCATATAACGAATAATGAAACATTTTATATACATTTATGAAGTATGCGTGTATTTTATTCGCAAATGTTTAATACATTGTAACATCCTACGACGTTAGTTATTTATTTATTTTTATATCAAAATTTTAAGTTATTAATAAACTTTTGAAGCACAGGTAGGAAAACTATCAATGAAAGGAGAAGATCAACAAAAAATAAAAAAAAGCGGATCTACTATAAAAGGAATTAAACTGAAGAAAAAAATAAGTTGTATTCAAGAAGGAAATCAGCGCATAAATCAAGGAAAAAAGCAAGATTTAAAGAAAGTTCTAAATACGGTGAATCAAATCAAATTTCACAGTAGCGAAGAGTGACCTACGGAAAGCAGTGTGTCAGCAAAACATAGGAGCTGAATTTGAAAAATATTCTATTGATGTAAGTAGATCACTGTATTACAGAGAAAGTATTCGCTCACAAATGAATTGAATTAAAAAAAAATTATAAATAGATGAAAGGTTTGTCAATTATGTAAATGTTATGGGATTGAAGGGTTATTTTGTTCCGAGACGTCACGTATGAACTGCAATGAAACTAATCATGTGTCATATAATTGCACAAATATATTAGAAAAAATTAAGATTGTTTGTAGAATTTGGTGTTGTTCTGACCATTCAACAAGTGAATGTCAAGTGCTTAGTTTGTATTGCCAATACTGTCAAGAAAGTTGGCATTAGACTAAGTTTTGTACATTTGAACTTTTACGTAAACTTTATCTTAAATATACATTAAATTATGACTTAGAAGATAAAACTAGAATAGAAGAAATATGGAAAAATTGGATTAAAGATACAAATAATAAAAACGCTTTTTTAATATTAGACGATAATACAGAATGATTAAAGATTGAAGAAATCGAATCTAAAGGAAATAAAATAAATAAATTGGAGCAAATACATAAATTACAAAGTAATGTTTCTACTAGTAACGCAGAAATTAATGTTATCGGAGATGTAAGTTTTTCTCAAATAACAATAAATTATGCGATAGCAAATAATGTAAATGATTTAATAGAAAATGAAACAACTGATGAAGTTTTGAACAAAAAGACAGGTATTTTTTATCGAGCAAAGCTTACTTTTAAAGATGATCTAAATTCATGTTTTGTAAATATAAATAAAGTATATCTACAGCACGTTGAATGTTATAATAATTAAATGAATTTGAAGTAACTGATGAACTTTCAACCAATATTAAATATAGTAATATTTCTCAGGTTATTCTAGTTACACAAAATATTGCCTGTTCAAATATTGTGAATGGAAGTAATATACAAATTAATTATTCTGAAATTTTTTTAATTAATAAATATAAAAAGTTTATAGACGTTGAAAGTAATAAATATTTAAATTCATTAGTTGGTGAAAGTGTACGAAAGAATATTATTAAATTTAGACGAATATCTAGAATTATTTTTAATTCAAGAATTGTAAAATCACAAAACTTATATAATTGTAAAAATAGTTTTAAACTAATTAAGAGCAAGAAGAATTATTTGCGTGAGAATCGGAGAAGAAATTTACTACTACAATACATATATTGTAAAATAATCAAAAGTGAGAAAATTCCAATTGTAGTTGTTTTAAGCAGTAGAGTTAAAAAGATAAAATCTAAAAAACTGAATGAGCTAGAAATAAAAAATCATAGTATTACTTTAGATAGAGCTAATATATTTATATATTTTAACTGTTACATATTTATAATTACAATAATATTTTTTTATAGAAAATGATGAAATTTAGTTTTTTTCGTGATTTATCGAGAACATAACTACTTAAATGTTTTTAGCAAAGGTAATTTTTATAATATACACTGAGATATTATAATTTAATTATGACATTTCAATAGGATAAAACAAAATAACCATAAACTTATTTATAAGGAAATATTAAGAAACAGTTATAAACTTATAAAATTGTAAAGAATTTGTAGAAATCTGAGATTTTAATATTTATTTATCCATGTTTACGTCAACTATTTAAAGCAAATTATACTTAGTTATTTTCTGTAATGTAATTGTAATTTTATTGCATTACCCAGGGCTCCGAGGGAATTACATCTAAGGATGTAATATATTATTTATTTAATTTTATAACTATTTTGAATGAGGGTTTTACATTTCTTTTAATGTTATACTAACATTTACATTTTAATATGGGTACGGTTACTTAAAAATAAGTTATTTACAATTATTTATTTGTAATAACCTAGAAATAGTTTAGAAATATGTTACGTACATAATGTATTATTTAATATTTGGACTTTTTGTACTTATAAAGCGATTGTAAATTTTGAATTTTGAAAATTATCAATTTTATTCTAATTTCATTGCAATATCTTGGGCCCCGAGGTGTAACGTCCTACGACGTTAGTTATTTCTCTATTTTTAAATCTATTAATTGTAAATTAAAATACTAGCTTTTCAAAATTCAAAACACGAAGAGAATTAGGATGTAAATTTCGAAACATTAAATTTTCAACGCGAGCTGTGATTTTGTAAAACAACTCAGCAGCGTTACTTATTCGGCAATCGATATACTCTTTAAAATGATTATTAAGCGTTATACTTTAAGAATTGGTCATCATATTCAGGCTTGAAAATAGTCGAATTGGCCTCATTTTAATTAGTCTCGTGTTTAAGTCCGAACTCCGTACCACGCGGTCCGTAAACTGGCGGAGATTGTTACTAAGTACTATAAAGTATCTTGTGAATTGGAACTCATCTTGTGAATTGGAGAAAACAAACACATTATTTACTAAACGCAAAACAAGTGCTTCATTTCGGAAGTCTACCATTCCTCCCAATCCACAATTAAGCAGAAAGAAGAAGACGAGGACAGCAGAGTCAGCAATATAAAGACAGCAGAAGAAAAAAAACAAAGGTAAATCGTATAAAATACTTAATCGTAACATATTGTTATGGGAAAACGAGTCTAATAATCTAGCCACTGAGCCTCATAATCTAAACAAAATCCACACAAATAACGTTCTACCTATGAGATGAGAGTTTAGGTAGGAGGTAACAACATATTATAAAAATATATAAGAGTATATCTTTAAACATTAAAGTTCTAATGTTTGGTAAATCTTATTAGCAATATTTAAAAGATATTGTGTATATAATGTATCATTTGTTCTAAAATCTTCAAAAAAATGATTTAGGATCAATTTTTAATCTATATGTTATAATATCTTTTAGTAAAAATACAAAATATTATTTGGTACTAAAGACAAACAATTAAATGTTTTTATTATACACTTATAATTTTCTTCCAATTCTATTATTTTAAACTTTAATTGTTCAGTATCGTCTTTGAAATATTCTTTTATCATATAATTTATATATTGTTCTTCTGCCTTTAAATATTCACATTTATACAAAAATGTGCAGGTTAAAATAGCTCACTTTCAATCCAGAGCGCAATATACAATTTTTTAACACACCCTTAATTAGAGTGCGTACACTTACCGTCGGTAAACGGAGAAAAAAGTGGTACGTTGAAATGCCGTCTTGAAACGTCACCTCGCCTTTGGCTCGGACATAAACACCGCGTGTCCCTATAGAGACGAGAGCGGATTTAGGGATTAAACGCTTCACTTTAAAAAAAAACTATATTTTATATTTTAAACAAAGTAATAGGTAGATGTTCGAGGTTATTATTGGAGATAATAGGTGGAAGCTCAAGGACATATATGAAGGTGATAGATAGAGGGCTGCAAAAGGATTACAACATATGTGAAGGGAATGGTTGGTAGTGAAGAGTTTTGATTGAAGGCTATAAGTGGAAGGTGAAGGGATCGTGACTGGAGGCGACAGGTGGAGGATGTAGGCAATAGAAGGAGGTTGGAAACGATAGTTCGAGGGTAAAGACGATAGATGGAGGCTGGAGGACATGATTGGAGGTCAGGAGTGCAAGTGATAGGTGAATGATGATTTAAAGTAATTGGTGGAGGTCAAGGTTGGAGATGATAGGTGGAAGCTCAAAGTCATAGGTGAAGGTGATAGGTCATGATTGAAAAAGTAGAGGAAAGTGAAATCGCTATGATTCGATATGATAAGTTAAAGGTACTTAGTAAAGCGTACAAAACACCCTTATTCCCTCAAAAATAAAATAATTTGTAAAATTATAATTATTGTTATAACATAATAGTTAACTTTTATGTTAAAAGTAGATAATATTACATTTTATTTGCTGTTTTAAAATTGAAATTTGGACCATCCCAACCGTAACTGGATTTCGTTGACTTCGACATGGCTCCAGATCATTTACGAATATGATAAGTAAAAAATGAAAATCATACATGAAGGTTGAAGGTAATAAGTCGATGCAAGAGGTAAAGGGTAGAGGTTCTAGGGGCATAAGGGATGTAAGGAGCATAAAAACGTTATGATTAGAAATAATTACTTGAGAGTGTTAATAATACGCGGAGATAAATGTTGGAGGGTGATGGGTTAATGATTGAAGGCGATAAGTGAAGGGTGAAGGGATCATGATTGGAGGCGGTAGGTGGATAATGTAGGCGATAAGAGAAGGGCGTAAACGAGAGGTAAAGGGTAGAGACGATAGATGCCGGCTGAGAGATATGTTTGGAGGTGATAGGTCGACGGTGCAGGTGGTTTGACTTAATGTAATAGGTGGATGTTGGAGATGATAGATGGAATCTCAAAGTCCTAGGTGAAGGTAATACGTAGATGGTTACATAGGCATTACGAAATAGGTGAAAAGTGAAGGTCATGATAGAAAATATAGGAGGAGCGTGAAATTATTATGATTTGAAATTATAAGTTGAGGGTCTTCGAAAAATTAGAAGCGAAGGGGGAAATAAGACGAGAAAAAATTTTGAAAAAATTTTTCGAATAACATTGCAGTAATATTATTGTAAGAATTTTATCAATTGCATGATACACTTGTACATGATGATGATGATTGTTACAGTGCTACAATATTACTACAATATTACAAAGTGACACTTTCAGTCTAGCAAACATTTTTTTTATCAATGTTCTAGCAAAACTATATATAATATTTGAATAATATTCAGATAATATTTTTTATGCTGACAAAGGATCTGCAATTCAACTTTGAAATTGAATAATGGAAATCGGGGTTGGCTGGAATGTTCTCACCAGGCCATCCCAAAGTTATATAATATATATTTAACATTCAGGCAATATTTGCACAAGATATTTGGGATACTGCTCCAGCTCAAGCGAAGGAATGATGCTCTTCCCCGAATCGCGCGCCCTTTTATTCGGATGAGCGGTTCTGTTCCGACGCTGAAACAGAGAGCTTTCCCCTTAGTCCGAGAGTCCTGCAATTTTATCGGCCACTTTCTTATAGACTTAGTTTTATTGTCGAAATATGTTAGTCATAACCTACCGAAGGTAACTGAAAAAAGCCCCCCGGACAGAGGGTAGCCCGGGGCTAAAAAGCCGGCCCTCCCCTACTAAGCGAACTGTGGTAGTGCTCGGCTAGGGTACACTATACAGCTCAATGACACAGACACACGAACAAGACACTACACTGCAGGAGTACTCGAATTACCCGGAGTCGCGACCTCCTTTCTGGGCCTCTCCAGTGGGAGTCCCCTCTTCCTCACCGGAGGGTACAGCGGGAAAACTGGGTTGTGGTGCTCCTGGGCCTTCAAATAGTACAGGGGCCCGAGCTGGATTAACCGACCGGACTGGCTGCCCCATCAGACGGCGAAAAATCCCGTAAGGCCTGCGGCTGCCGGTTGGTGACCGGGTAGGTGATCCTTCAATGGGAGGGACGGGGCTGGCATCGGAGCCGGGGAGGAAGGGTCTGCCTGCCATTTACACACGTACACACCCGCTAAAATTAAATGCAATGATGAGATTAGAAAAAGAAAAGATTCCAAAAGCGCCTGGAATCGATGGGCTCCCTAGCCCAAATAATACAGTAGGATCGCAGGCTGAGGCTGGCAAGCCGGAGGCCGGGGGTTAGGCAATCCCGGAGGTCTTGGGCTATACCCCGATGACTGAGAGTAGGTCGAAAAAGAAAAAACCCTCGGGTACGGAGAGAAGGAGGAGGGCGTTGGCTAGGTAGGGAGCAGGTGGAGGTACCACTGACACCCTCTAAGAGAGCGCACTCTGATAGCTCGACTCAGAGGGATCGGAAGAAGGGATCGGGTACCGGCCAGAAGGCGTATAGCAGGGCGGTGACCACAGAAATGAAGGTGGCCATTGTTTCGCTGCAGTACCCTGACGCTCGACTGAGCGCGGAGGAAGCGAATGGGATCCTCGACCGCATTGATGGGGAGATCTTTGACGCACCAGATGGCGCCCATTTTCCCAATTTTAGGAGAACTGGCAACAGAGGGGAGCGTTGATCCGCAACTGCTAAGTAGCCGAGGACAAGTCATGGCTGCTAGAAAAGGTAGAGAATTGAAAGGGCGAGGGACTCCAAGTCAAGGCGGTTGGCATGGGGGAACTAGTCAAGATGACTAGGGCCTTGAACTACTGCCCGGGATCCAAAGATCCTAAGGTGGTGATCAAGAATATAGGGCGACAAAATCCGACCCTCAAGGCTGAAACCTGGGTGGTGACCGGCTCTTAGAAGGCCACCAAAGGGGTCGAGGCCGGGGGAAGGGAGGAGAATGTCGTGAGGATACTCCTGGAAGGGGAGGAGGTCGAGGCGCTGAAGGCCCTAGACTGGTAACCTTTTCTGGGGAGTAGTAGGGCGCATGTCGTCCCCCTGAAGGGAAAGGACAAAGGACAAGGGGAATAAAAGGAGGAGGATGCCATGGAGGTGGAAACAACCAAGGCAGAGGTGGGAACAGCGGCCACAGAGGAAAAAACCCCTAATGACAATTAGGGGGACGAGGCAAGGCGCGGGCGCGACCATGGGGGCTGGCTCTGTACCAGCAACCACAATTACGTTTGCGCAGAACAATTTACACCACTGAGAAAGCACCACGGCTGTTCTAGCTAAGCGCATGGCAGAGGTAGACACAGGTATCTGCCTAATCCAAAAACCTTGGATTATTAACGGCAGAGTTACGGGTTTAAACAGCTGCGGAACTCGGATCAGTGGTGCAGGGGACTCCGTAAGAACGTGTATCATTGTAAAAGGACTGCAGGCTGAGACAGTGCCTAGGCACTGCACGAAGGACCTGGACACATTCAGGATGAAGTATACGGCAGGAGGGGTTAGAAAGGACCTCCTCGTGGCAGCTGCGTACTTTCCATACGCGGGGAAATGCCCACCGGACGAAGTAGAGGCTCTAGTAACGGAGTGCGAGAGGAACCAAACCGAGCTGGTAATGGGATGCGATGCAAATGCACACCACACGGTTTGGGGAAGTTCTGCCATAAATGAGAGAGGGAAAGGTCTGCTGGAGTTTCTGGCAACCACGAACATGGATGTAATGAACGTAGGCAATAAACCAACGTTTGAGAAAAAAAAGATAAAGAGATGGAGGGCGTTTGAGAAAAACAAAGATAAAGAGATGGAGGGTCTCGGAAGAGGTTACGAGGTCGGATCACAATCAGATTGTGTTCAACATTGGTGGGGAAAGTACGTTGGCAACTTACGGGAGAAACCCAAGGAAGACCAACTGGCAAGGCTACAGAGAGAGCCAGGCATCGAGGATAGGTACATTTCCGAGATCCTACGGGAGGGCAGAGGATATCGAGCACGGATGCGAGGTTTTTACTGAAGTTATCCTGATCTCGTATGAATAAAACTGTGAACTCAGGGGAAGGGTCAAACCCAAGGGGGCACCCTGATGGAGTAAGACGCTGGGAAAGCTACGTAAGGGCGTAATAAGACTCCGAAATAGATCCAAGCGAACCAGAACGGAGGAGGATATGCATAGATTTAGGTTAGCGCGCAGGGAATACGAGAAGGCCATTGAGGAGACCAGGATCACGAGATGGAGGAGGGCCTGCAGCGCGTGGACGAACCTCAAGGACACGGCCAGGTTGTGCAGAATACTCCAGCATCCAAAGGGCACCTTGGCTGACACAATCAGGGTAGGCGATGGCTGGGCGGAAGGTGCGGAGGATGCTCTCTCAGAGCTGCTCAGGAAGTATTTCCCGGACCATCAAGTGGGAGAAAACGAGGAAAAAATAGGACATAGGCCTAGTGGATGCGACTGGCGAATAGACAGGAGTATCACTAGCAGGGGAAGAATAAAATGGGCTTTGGACTCCTATGAGCCATATAAAGCTGCAGGATTGGACGGAATTTTTCCGGCTTTGTTACAGCAGGGCGAGATGATACTCGGCACTTCAATGAAGAAGTTATTTAGGGCGTACCTGGCATCGGGTACACACCAGGCAAATGGAGAAGGGCGAAAGTGGTGTTTCTCCCTAAACCAGTGAAGGCGCAGCATTCGGTCGCAGGGGATTATAGATCAATTAGCCTGACCTCGTTTTTCTTGAAAGCGCTGGAAAGGCTAGTAGATAGGTATATTAAAGAATAATGCCTTTAAAGAAACGGCACCACTACACAGTGGACAGCACGCGTACCAGGCGGGGAAATCGATAGAGACGACACGAACGGAGGCTGTATTCCGAATTAAGAAGGGTATGGTAAGGAGAGAACTAGTACTGGCGGCTTTCCTAGACGTAGATGGTGCATTTAACCACACTACCAGGGAAGCCATGGCAAAGGAACTGGTGGAGCACGGTGTGTTCCGGACGGTGTTCAAATGGATATGGAATATGTTGAGCAGCAGGGTGGTTGAGGCGCACTAGGGCGCGAGCTCTAGGAGTTGCAGAGTGGGGAAGGGATACCCACAAGGGGGAGTACTATCTCCTACTCTATGGTGTATGGTAGTGGACGGTTTGTTGAGGAAGCTGCAGGTATATACGCGCAGGCGTATGCTGACGACATCCTGATTCTAGTGAGAGGCGACAACGGAGATGTAGTGGAGGTAGTCATGCAGTACACGTTGAGCCTCGTAGAGGAGTGGTTCAATACAGTGAGGCTAAGTGGGAACCCCGGGTATATGAACATCATGTTGTGTACAACCAGGTACAGGACCAATATGGTAGAGGGGCTTGCCTTGAATGGCATTCCACTAAAACTGTCAAAGGAGGTTAAATACCTGAGGGTCACAATAGACTCAAAGATCAACTAGGGTAAGCACATAAGGGACAAATGTGCGAAGGGTGTGAACACCTTCTGGCTGTGCAAGAGGGCGATAGGAACACGCTGGGGACTTGCATTTATCCAGGTAAAATGGATTTACGAATGTATCATAAAACCGGGACTGAAGCACCGCCTAGCGGGGAGGGGCTCTCGACTGGTAAGGGCTAAGCTCTGTAGGGTGGCGGGACCTGACTGCGCAGTGGAAAGCGCGGTGAAAAGGTGGCTCCAAGAGAAGCTGGGGAGGAAATGGAGGGGGGCATCAGGACCCCAACAAGCGAAATGCATGCCGGGGGATGAACCCCCCCAAGAATGGTTGAGCGCCCTGAGTAGGTCAAGTATGACCGAATTCAGGCTGACGGTGGGGTTCTTGACCGAACACTGGCGGGTGGGATACCACCTGTACAAGATGAAGATGCGGGGAGAGAAGAGATGCAAGGTGCAGATGGTGCGGGTGAAGGGAGGAGACCACGCAGCACCTCGTGTGTAGATGCCCGGTATTTGCGGGCACGAGGCTCGGGGTGTGGGGGCTACCCTTCGTCGATCCGAAATTTATACGAACGCAGGAGCTTCGGTCGATGCTCAGCGTGATGAGGGCTATAGATAGGAAACTAGGTTAGGCTAGGTGGGGTATCCATTAAGATGTTTAACAGTACATTATGAAGGAGCAGGAGGAAAGGCATAATTGGGCTAGACTTGAGTGTCAGATCCGGCACCTTCTCGAGCAGGGCTCGCCAGCATCACCTCCAGGGACTTACTGATACTGATACTGAACCCTAAGTCTCGACTTCGGACCTGATCGGGAACATTGTTATTATTGCAAAATAAACTTCATAAAAGCACTTTTTTCAGTTTTTTAAGAATAATTCTTTTGCCAACGTAATAATCCGTGTCGGATCTCGATATTTTGAAATGGCGTCTTATTGCAAAATTATTTACCCTAAAATTTTAAATTCATTTGCAAATTGCCCATGGAACGATAACCGGATCCAACCACCTTTAATTGACAGCTTATGACGTACTTAATAAACGCTATAAAGAACTTATTAAAAAATTCATATTTAACCACATTTTTAATAATAAATAGTTTTTATCTTCGCTAATTTTAAAGTTAGATAAACGCGGTAAAATGCATCTTAAAGTACGTAAAAAACCACGAATTTTCATATAAATTTTGTCAAGATCGGACCAATACGTTCGTCAGTCGTTTTAAACGAACTAATGCATCTAGAGTTATCGGGTAAAATGCCATCATTTAAAGTATTATTTAAACAAGCACTGTGCTGAATTTCAACAAAAAATATCAAGTAGTTTCAGCATAATCATCTATTGAAAGAAAATTCGTATCTTGGTTTGTATTGGTCCGATCTTGACAAAATTTATACGAAAATTCATGGTTTTTTATGAACTTCAAGATGCATTTTACCGCGTTTATCTAACTTTAAAATTAGCGAAAATAAAAACTATTTATTGTTAAAAATGTTGTTAAATATGAATTTTTTAAAAAGTTCTTTTTAGCGTTTATTAAGTACGTCAGAAACTGTCGATTAAAGGTGGTTGGATCCGGTTATCGTTCCATGGGCAATTTACAAATGAATTTGAAATTTTAGGATAAATAATTTTGCAATAAGACGCCATTTTAAAATATCGAGATCGGACATCGATTATTACGTTGCACATACTAAATATCATATTTTAGAGTTTATCCGATGTCAATAATCTTTTTTTAGAAAAACTGTGACAATATTAAAAATCAAAAACAAACATTTTTGTTTAACAATTTGACGATGAAAAAAATTAATTTCGCATTCGTGAATGTATGTTTCTTATTGTAAATTCAATTCTGAAGAACTTTTAGTGGCAAAAGAATTATTTGCGAAAAACTGAAAAAAAGTTCTTTTATGAAGTTTATTTTGCAATAATAACAATGTTCCCGATCAGGTCCGAAGTCGAGAACTTAAGGTTACTTTCAGTAAGTTATGACTAACATATTTTGACAATAAATCAAAGTCAAAGACAAATGAAAAGGTGAAATTCCCCCTCCACTGCCCCAGCCTTGGGCTCCTCGCAGGTCGCCTATTCAATACTCGTGCGCACACGCTTCATTTTTCTTCAACTTTCTGATAATGTTTTTGGTATTAAAAAGATCGAATCGCAATCGGATTTTTTGCGTTTTATATGTATTTTGAGCTAAAGAATACAATGCGCACATTCATTTTTTTCGAAGTCTTGTGTCTAGTACAAGATATTTACGTTACAAGTTAGCGCTGTTACCCATCTATTTAATGCGGACGCGCAGCATGCCAACTTGTAACGCCAATAAAAAATATAAACGAGTCAATAACTTATAAAGTAATGTAGTGTGTGTCAAGATACGCATGTTAGTTACATTTACACGTGTTTCTAACATTGAAAAAATATTTTTAACAAATTTTAGCAGCAGGAGAAAGGGTACGTGTACGTTGCAATCTGTTACTATTTTTTGTTGAAGCGATTGCCATCACAAAGCTACAGTTATTGCTAATTTCGAATAGGAATATAAATTTATTCCACTGCACGTTAATCATTATTTTCAAATTAAAAATTGAGTGGTTAACAAGCGCAGCAAGTAGGGGGAACTTCCCCTAGTCACTAGTAAAAAAATAAAGGTTTCTTACCTATATTTAGATGTTGTTTGAATATCGAAATCGGACCGTGCTTTGATAACTGAAAATCCTTCAAATTTATTGGATTGATGCAATGTTTCATTTAAACTATCTGTTTAATACAGAAACAGTAAAAATGTTTAATACAAAATCTGATGAAATAAAATAATTTTTTTTTCAATTACCTTTACTTCCAGTTTTTGTGACATTAATAGGCAGCAGTACTGAAGAAGTTTTAAAAGTTAATGAACTATCTAATTCCTCGAAAGATTTTACTGCACGATTAGGGTTTTCAAAAATATCTTTTAAAAGATTAATATCACTTTGACAATTATTAGAAAGTTCACATTTTACGTGGCTGCTAGAAATAGCATCATTTATTGGAATTTTTATATCAGGACTACTAAGATCCAATAACTGTTCTTCAATCTCCACAGTACTTAAAAGTGAGGGTAAAGGTTCTGCCATCCGTAACTTTTGTAGATATATTTTACGAACCTTTTCTAAATTTTCGCTAGTGCTGACAATATCTACTAAAAGAGAAAAATATTCTCATAATCGCAAATAGCTATCACATGAAAATATGTCTAATATTGCTGTAGTAGACTTACATAACATTTGTTCGTTGTTTTCTGTTTCTTGAGCAAGCCTTTCTAAGGTTGGCTGCAAACGCTCGCAACCATTAAATAACTCTCCCATTAGTTCAATATCTTCCTTCTTTGACTGTGTTGGTATGTATGATTCCAGCATATCTGATAATAATTTTACATTATTCTGAATCGATTCCAAATCCATAACCCGTCGCAAATCTTGTTGAGATCGTTTCTCTTCCTTTAATATAAGATATATTTGACAAAATTTACATAACTAAGGAGTAAACTGAATAAAAAATTGTAAATAAAATATGATCTTGTTAGTTATTACTATAGGCTAAATGATATATCCTATGAAATACGTTTATTATAATTATGGAAATTAGAACATGCGTTCTGGGGCAATTCACAAAAAAAACTCACTATGAGTACTATTACGTTTGTTATGTGCCGATGTCGAAGAATAAATTCAGTCGGCAACGATACATAACGCGAAGAAAGGCGATAAAGGCATTTCTCCTCTACGTGCTGTAATCCCTCGACGTGCTGATCAAGCGCTTCAGCCTCCCTCATATCGTCGGACTTCACACAATTCTATGCATGCGTATGGGTACGACACAGAGCGAAAAGGCTAATGAATCATGGTGGGGGATGGGGGAGACGTAAGAACAATTAGTGGAAGAGAAAGTGACGCACTATCTCCTATGCAAATCTCCCGCCCTCTCGTCAAAGCGTCTTGAGATTTTGAGCAGTCTAGATAGTCCGGAAGTCCTGGCACCATATAGGAAAATTTTTGAAAGTTTCTACCACTCGAAATTTTATTGTTAGATCTGGTAAGTGTTAGTGCACTGATAATGACCTTACATTCTCTACCTCGTAGCTGCCCTGGAATATCGTCATTATTGCAAAATAGAGTTCAAAAATCCATTTTTTTTCTTGTTTTTTGTTATTATTAACGTTACGTGAAAAAGTTGAGTAGAAAAATTTACCGGTGCCGCACTACCATCCGGCGGCACCGGCCACTCTGCAAAAGCTGGAGTTGTTGCCATAAGATGTAAAATAGGCTTTATTAATTTATTTAATATTTATTATCCAGTGATTTTTATTCGTTTAATTTGTAATGTTAAGGAGGACGTTCGGTTACGCAGCCGTTCTGTGCCATTTGTAGGCGAAATGTTTCTATAGTAATTTTCATGTAAATTTTTATGAATTATTTTATGAATTTTATAGCCCTGAAGAGGACCGTCAATTAGGTCGAAACGTTGGCGAATAAATAAAGAATAACTTTGGCTCGAAGAGATGTATACATTCATTTTATCCTATAAAAATTATTCATAATTGAATTCCCTATAAGGTACTTGTGCAATGGCGACTTATTGCAAAATTGTTATTCTATTATTTTATAAAAGAGTCTATCGATCTCTCCGAGGCAAGTGTTGGGAAAAAGGTAAAAATTAATTTATACCATTTTTCCTTTTGTTTCAACGTTTCGGCGAACACTGTCACCCTCTTCAGGAAAATATAAAGGAACACAACAGCCTATAGATCGAACGTGTTTTCTTCCCCGGCCAATCTCAGGCGGAGGAAGGAGAAGCGAGAAGCAAGGAGACGGACTATTATTGTTCCGGCTTACTCGACTACTGTTTCAATAAGTATTATATTATTTATATATATAGGAAAAATGGTATAAATTAATTTTTACCTTTTTCCCAACACTTGCCTCGGAGAAATCGATAGACTCTTTTATAAAATATTAAAAAACACCGAGGGATAAAATCTTTGAATATTGTGTTATACACATATTCAGACATACTTGTTATTCTATTATTTCAAATTCAACTCTATTTGCCGCTTCGAACAATAAATTGATGTGACCACCTGCAATCGATAGTTTGTGGCATCAAAAACGATCTACTGGCAAAGTGTATTCACACAAGTTCATCACACAAGGAAAGAAAACCGGAAAAATTAACGATAATAATACTTTTAGACAAAAGATTATGCGTATTATGTGTTTAGTAAGAAAAAATGGAAATTTTGCGCAAAAACAGATAGTATTAGGCATTTGTATTAATATTATAATAATTTAAGTAACACAGCAAGAAAGTTGAGATAAATTTCAGCTAAAAATGTCAAGTAGTTTCGGCATAATCGTCGATTGAAAAAAATGTGTTATCTCGGCTCCTATTTGTCCGATCTTAATAGAATTTATATAAAAATTCATGGTTTTTTACATACTTTAAGATGGATTTTATTTTGATTCACTAACTTCAAAATTGGCCAAAATACATCCATAGAAATGGATATTTGTTGATAAAAATGTTGTTAAAAATGAATTCGAAGAAAAGTTCTTTTTAGCGTTTATTAAGTAGAGCTGTTCGATTGCTAGTGGTCGCAGCAATTTATTGTTATATGTGACAAATAGAGTTGGATTTGAAATAATAGAATTACAATTTTGCAATGAATCGCCATTTTGAGATAGCAGGATCGTGCAAGAATTTTTATGTAGTATGAACTATCAAGACATTTTGAGTGAAAGTTTGATAAAAATAATTATTTTTGCATAAGCTACGACAATATGAAGAAAAAATTTTGATTTTTTTTTTTTATTTAAACAATTTAGCAATGAGAAAAGACTATTTCGCACTCGGAAATACACGTATCTTGAAGAAAATTCAATTGTGAACAATTTTTGTACTCAACTTTTTCACGTAAAGTTAATAATAAAAAAATTAAATTATTTAATAATAATCACCGAGGGATAAATTCAAAGTAGTGAGGATACCCACTCATCCACATACACTTTTCTTTCAAAGAGTGGATAAATGCTATTATTTGAATGTTGCCAAGTATTTTTTTTATGTTCCGAGTATTCTTGAGCAATTTTGAATTGTTCTCGAATATTCGAAACATACTACAGTAGATGCTTCTCACTTTCGGCAAGCACGAAATGAGTGAGCGGATGGTAAGGTGGGGGGTCGACGTATGTGACTGAACTCAACGAAGCAGAGTCAGTAATACATCGACCATGCTCGAAGTAAATTTGTGTGTATGTGTGAATTCGTATAAATGTGATTGGATATACTACTTTTAAAATATTTATTTAGTAAAAAAGTTAATAATAATAAAATCTCTCATATTAATATGACAAAGAAAAATATTAATTAAAACTATTTAATATATAAAAGAAGTTTATGAATATTTTTATTCAATTATCAAGAGATAGTGGAAAGATCAAGGTAAAAATAAATTAACAAATATTTTATTTATTCCCATTTATTAATTCTTATTCAATTAATTTTTTTTAATAACAATAAAAACCCAATTGTTGTATTTACATATATATTATACAAACATACATAATTAGTTGAAAATAGTGTTAAATAAATATGGACTATCTTTAACAACAGAACTACCACTTTCGCTTAAATCGTTGATTATTTTTTCTCTTATAAGTAATTTGAAATATTTCAGAATTTCATCGTTTTTACAATGAAATATAAGTTCTTTACATTTTTGAACAGTGCTTGATATACTTTGAAAACATGCAATTTTAATTTTAATTAAATTTGTAATTCGTACTAGATTATCAAAAGTCACTTGTTTGAAATTTACATATGGAATATATATGGGTAGCTTCTGCTTGTCTGGTTCGTCGGTAATTTCACTAGGCAAAGATGGGTTAGAATTAATTTTTTTCTCAATTATCACTGATTTAGAACTATATGACGTGGTAAAAACAATGAAAATATTTTCGTTGATAGTAATGGGCATTCTCCAGCGAACGTGCTCCTCTTCTTGAAAGAAGCCGGAGACTTCTTCAAAATTTTCTACATAACAGTTCCATTCTTCTGCCGTAAATTCAATAGATTGGCCGATTCCGCCTAATGTGATTACAGGTTTTAGACAACCGTCTGAAATATCTTCTTTTAACCCAATCGAAATAATTTTGGAATTGCTTGCGTTTAAATTGTACGAGGAGTTAATGAAAGATTGTCTTGGTGATACCGACATTTTTTATTGGAAATCGTTTATGATCAATTTTAATGATACCTGCTCGAGCGTTACTGCGAGAATGGCGAGCGAACAGTCGAAAAGATGCAGTCATCATTTCGCGTACGTGTATAATATAAGATCGACCTAAAGATAGACATCGACCTAAAGCTAGCTTAGTAAGACATTCGCGCATTTGAACGAAAATGTCAAGTAAGCGATTTACAGCGGAATATTCTATAATTTAGTAAGTCATTAATAATTCAAATTATAAATGATTTTCTTTACAACATTGAACGTTACATTTGATTACACTTTTTTTATAG
The DNA here is from genome assembly GCA_018906965.1 of Philotrypesis tridentata. Classification (NCBI taxonomy): domain Eukaryota; kingdom Metazoa; phylum Arthropoda; class Insecta; order Hymenoptera; family Pteromalidae; genus Philotrypesis; species Philotrypesis tridentata. The sequence goes on from JACCIB010000857.1 coordinate 33,418, forward strand.
CAGTGATATACAGAGGATTTTTAGCAACTTAGATTATTATGAACTAAATTATTGTAAAATTCTAAAATAATTTAATCGTTTTTCTTATAGTCCGAGGAAAATACATATTTAAATTTGTCCATCCCTAAACCGTTTGACAGAAAATTCGAAAACATCACGTAATACTGACCACATACGTCTGAATTTTTACTTTACATCTTCATCGTGTTCCATCTTATAGTATTTACAATTTTGTCGAAGTCTATTTATATGATCTGCGTTTAATGGTGAAGCTCCGTAGCTGTCGAAATAATACCCATTTTCAAGTTTATCTACGTACATAGCTATCCAATGTTTACCAGGTTTAATATGATCTTACGTATTAGATACAATAATTGCAGGTTTTGTCCAAAATTTCGAAATCTGATCCGACGGATAAACACCGTACGTGCAGACTGGAAGAGATTAAAGAGTGGCCGATATTTCCAGACTGTTCATCGTGTTCTGCTTCGCAATCTGTCTGTAAATTTATCGCTCGCTGAGAAAGTAACCAGTATTTAAGTTTTAAGCCTCGTTTAAGGGGTTATGCCTGAGTTAAATTCGTCAAAAAATCGATTTTTTTTTTATTGACTTTTTTCATAGGAAATTGTTTGTAGAATACGATGCTGAAGTCCCTTTTGCCGTGTTACTGAACATGATTATTTTTCGAGCTTTTAATGCTTCTCATGCATAATATTTGTATGGAAAGTACAATAAAGATATCTATTATGCAATTAAAATTCGTTAAAAGATGTTAATAAAATGAGCAAAATGCAATATTAAAAATTTGCAAATTGCTTATTTTCAGATTTTCCTCTGTTTTGTTTATTTAAATTAATAATTTATTTTTAAAAAAGCATTTTATTATTTATTATGCTTTATAAAAAATTAATTAGACGCAAATATTCGTCAATGAATAAAATTATGCAAAAAACGAATTTTGAATTTGGCGCTTACCGACGGGGCCGCGCGATATTCTTTCGACAAGGCTTTTCATTTAGATACCTGTTTTACGGTATGATTGAGAATTCAAGAGCGCAAAAGCACTTGCTTTGAATTTTCATATCTACTTTTATTCTGCATTGCTCAATATTATTAAATAATTTATTTTATAATATTGATAGCATTTGTGGTTAAAAAGTAGAGTAAGTGAGAGTGATTTGTGATCAAGATGAGTCCAGACTCAAGACATAGAGTTCCAGGATCATCTGACAGAAAAAGAAGGTTTGGAAGAAGAAAGAGAAGACCCAAGATTTTTCATCAAAAACAGCAATGGAAAGTTTCAACAACAGCACCAGCACCAGCATCAGCATCAACATCTATACAACAAGAACGAGCAACACCAATCACTTCAGCATCACCTACGCCTGATACAGTTCCTTCAACGTCCAGGTAATGGAGTTCAAGATCTGCTGCGCAAGCTTTACCAGGTACCTCAACATCAGTTTAGCCAGAAATTCCTGTGTCTAGGTCTAGACAAAAATTAAAATCAATTTATGTAGAACCGAGTGGAATTCAGGATAGAATCTTTGACATTTCTTTGCTTCTGCCAGGATTACAGGAGTTTCTGGCTTGTAAAGCTTGTGGCGGATGCATCAAATTTGATGAAGTTGATGTACGAGGTCTTGGTAGCAAGCTAACCTGTACATCATGTAACGCAGTTGTTTTCATCGACTCCAGCAGAAAAGTTGGAAAACAAAGTAACGCTTATGAAGTGAACAAGCGTGCAGTTATAGCCATGAGAATTCTTGGTCATGGGCACACTGGTTTGAGCACTTTATGTGGAGTAATGGATTTTTCTACTCCAATCTCTCACAGTAATTTTGACAAAATTAATCAAGACTTGAAAGATGCAAGCTTGATTACAGCTAAAGAGTCTATGAAAGCAGCTATGCAGGAAGATTGCAGTACAGAAAATCAAGAAGATGATCGCCAAACTGTATCAGGCGATGGTAGTTGGAGGAAACGAGGACATTCATCCCTTCAAGGCGTTTCAACACTAATACGCCATGCCAATGGAAAGGTGATTGATGTTACTCCGAAGCAATCCTTTTGCCTAGCCTGCGAGAAACGACCAGAAGAGGATACAGCACAGTACAAGGAATAGTATGAAGCCCACCGAGAAAAGTGTTCTGCCAATCACGAAGGAAGCTCTGGCAAGATGGAAGTGGATGGCATCGTCGAAATGTTCCAGCGATCCGAGTCCATCCATGGTGTAAGATACGGAAATTACATTGGAGACGGAGATTCAAGAGTCTTCAAAGCACTTTCCGATGCGAAACCCTATCAAGACTTCATCATCACGAAGAAGGAGTGTGTAGGACACGTTCAGAAGAGGATGGGTTCGAGGCTCAGGAACCTGAAGAAAAGCTTGGCCGGCACAAAACTAACAGATGGCTTGGGCATTGGTGGAAGAAACCGTCTAACTGCTGAAAGGATTGACCAGTTGACGAAGTACTATGGTAATGCCACCCGTGGCCATAGTAATTCTGTTGATGAAATGAGAAATGCCATATGGGCAACATTTCATCACAAAAAATCTACAGATGAAAATCCAACTCACCACCTTTGCCCGCAGGGATCAAGATCTTGGTGCAAGTGGCAGAAAGCCAAGGCGAACAACAACTTGAAGAACTTCCACCATGGAGATAGTATTCCTGCTGCCATCATGAACGCAATTGAACCGATTTACGAGGACTTGACGAAGCCAGACTTGCTTGAGAGATGCATTGGAGGCCTCACGCAAAACAGTAATGAAAGTTTCAATCATTCTGTTTGGAAACTCATCCCCAAGCATAGTTTCAGTGATCTGACAGTCCTCGAAATTGGTGCCTACATCGCAGTAACTTGCTTCAATGAAGGCAAAGCAGGACTGCTTGAAGTCATGAGGAAGTTCAGCGTGTATCCAGGATCCTCTGCAGTCAACTGGGCCAAGCTTCAGGATCAGGAGCGGCTTCTCTTGTCCGACAGAAGAGAACTGCACTCAACACTTGAAGCACGACGAGCCAAAAGAAAGAGAAGTCATCAGGATGACGACTTCTACAGAGTTGGTGCTTATTAAACAAACATACACACATTACACACATAACACAAATACTTATACACCATACACAACCTCACTTGTAAACAAACAACATAATTTACAACACAAACACTAAAAAACACTGAAACACATTCACAATTTTTTTCTTTTTTGTTCACTTTTGTTTTCTTTTTTTTTAATCTTTTTCATCAAACACTTTTCACACACACACATCCCACATGTCACAGCATCAGCTTTGTAGAAAACAGTCTAGCTGAAAAGTAGGTCAGAGAGCAAGCTAAACAGCTGATAGGAGCTGTCTGCTTGCTTTCTGCTTCCTTACTATATCAGCTCACCTGATGGACTATTTTTTCTAACCTTCAACTTGACACATAATGGTAGTGCAACTCTTCTGTTCATCACATGTAAGTATATAAACTTATTTTTTAACAATAAAAGCATTTTTATAACTTAATTATAAAAATGTTTCAAATTTAGAAAAATTACATTTTTTTATGATTTTTCATTTTATTTGATTTCAGATGACTGGACACGAATAAAGTTTTTGGACCATCCTCAAAATTTACAAAGATGACCAGGATACGCTTATAATTCATTTAAATAAGACCCAGATATGAAGAAAAATTGTAAGTATATTTTTTATCATTTAATGTTCAAGAAAACTTTAAGTGCCTTTTTCTCAAGTTTTGAATTTTTATGATTTCAGGTCAGTTGCCGCAGGATTTTTCAGGAACCATAAGTCCAATCAGGCTGAAATTTTTTGGAGAACTCCAGGAAAGCCTTCTTCACTGCTTGAACGGAGCAAAATTTGGAAAGATAAGTTTAAAGTGAATGTTATGTATGTAAACATACGTAACATTCACTATAATTACTTATATTATAACTTATGCGTTACTAAATATTTAAAATTTTTATTTTTCAGAAATCCCTTCCGTTCAAGCTGAGGAGAAAGACATTTAGAAGATTGTACATCCAGTTTGGTCTATATTCATCACCCGGATGCTGAGAATTCATACGGCAAAGGGAAAAATCTGATCAAATTCAATACTTCACACATGGAATTGTTTGTAAAGTAAGTATAGATATATAATTGTTTAAAAATATGTAAAATTACAATTAATATATATACTTTAAGTAGGAATAAGAATTTTTTTAATATTACTTATAAATAATTTTTTTTTTGCTTAATAACTAATAATTTGTTTTTTGCAGGTTTAACTCAGGCATAACCCCTTAATGCGCATTTGTACTCGATCGAGGAATTTTTCGTATAATGAAGAATGCAAAATGCATGCGACGACATTCCTTTATCAAATGACGGAGACTCTATTTCCTCCTCTACATTTACCACTTTTCGAGCCATTATTCGCTGCAACAAATTAGCTTTTTTAGTTCCTCGGGTGTAGATCAGTCCAGCATGTTTAGATAATTCACGGAGATTCGCAAAAAGATATTTTTCAGATACATCACCTTCGAACCACTCTATACCGTGTTTTTACAGCGTAAGCCAGTTATTCTTTTTACTCGCACTTATTGACAAATCGCCAAAATTGCACACAGGACTAATTACCCAATGTGCTGAAAAATTCTTTCTAACAGACACAGCACCTACTTCTTTAAGAATTAAGTAGCCCTTATCGTATCCTTGTATTTCAAAAACAAAATTTATTACAAGAGTTAACGAGTTATTACTGTTCAGATTGACAGTCGAAGTACTATTAAAGTCTATAAATTAAAGTCTATTAATATTAAAGTCTATTAAAGTCTACAATATTAAAGTCTCTTTCAAGTTCTAACACGTATAATTGCACAAAAATGTTAAAAGTCAATGACCTATTCATTAACTGCTGAAATCAACAATAATCTGTCTGGAAGCATCAATTTCTAGAACATTATCATACTCGGCATAGATGATGTAATTAACTGTAGATTCTAGCGGCTCGGCAAATCGTACTTCTATTCTCATACTGTCCTGATTAACCAGACTCCAATGAGTCGTGATATTAGTAGATAGATCAGGTGTTAAATTAAAGGCAAACAAGCAGTTTTCTTTGGCATAACTTTCTCTCGAAATATTATTTCCTTGATTCATAAAATAAATTCCAGTGCCTGAATAAAGTATGTGATATGCGTCAACGTATAGATTCTCCTTAAAATTTGGATGTAGCGGCTTTGACGGCAATTGTTCCATCTATGTACAATGAAAAGAAATTTATATTATAATGCTTGGAATTGAAAAGATTGTATCTTCTATCGCCGTTAAAAGCTTTATTATCCACAAATCCTATTATAACCCTTTTCGGCATCTGTCCAAGTATAAGATTGTCTAGAGTTTTAACTTCAACGCGTATCAGAGGATATTTCGCAGTAGCTTTTGATAAAGCTTTCGTATGAGCGATTAAAACACTTGGATTTATTTTTGATCTTCGTATGAGCAAACTTGCTTCAACTATACTCGCTACATGCACATTACTGCCGGATTCCATTACGCAGAATTCATTTCTCGATCTTATAAGCTTTACTCGGACTTCAGCGCCATTTACAAGATACTTTTCTGGATTAAAAATGTCTGCATGAAGATGACCTTGAAGGTCGATGCATTTTTCTTTTTCTGTTAAAGAACTTCTAGTTTTATATCCTAAATTTCTGTCAGATATTTCATCCATAAATCCTGGCATATCATCGTTTCATAGACTGGATGAAAGATCAGAATTTTTAGCTCCAGATCTGTAATTTAATAATGTTTCTATATACGCCCGGTATGGATAAGCATTGTTAGCTGGTGTCACGAGTTTCTCATTAAATCTAACCTCAATCTGATTAAGCATAGAGTAAAGAAAATTATTCACAGGTCCAACTTTATAACAATCTTTGTCTGTTAGTTTTTCTTCGGATCCGTTTTTTATTTTCACTCGTAAGTATAACATAGTATGAACTAGATCTATGTATTCTTCTCCAGAACCAGGGATGACAAATTCTATAGGTGAGTCATCCGATAGAGATGATATTGGTTTATAATTTATCCATTACGAACTTTTAATTGTCGTCTGCGTTGAAGGAATTGTGAAAAGAGACAACTCCTTTTTCATGCACTCACTAGATGAGCTATGTAAATTTTTAAATATATCAACTATCGCGCGTAACTTCTTCCGATTCTTTTTCTTCTTTTTTACGGACAGACTTTTATTGTCTTTCTTCTGTTTAGGAGATTTTACTTTAACCTTTTTGGAAACTTTTTTCTCAGGCTCAACTTTCGACTGTTCTCCGTCGCTACTAGCGATTGAATGAGGCTCCGAGAGTGAATTGGCCTTCTTATACTCGCGTCCGTTTAGTAACCTATCTAAGTTGCCTTCTGCCTTTCTTTTTTAATTTTGTCCAGATTCTTGTATACATCATTTAAGTGCGTCTTTAAGAGGTACCTTATTGTGCGTAACATCTTTAACGACGTTAAATCCTGCACGTACAGCTTCTTTACCGACTTCACGAGATCCTCTTTTTAAAAGCGGTAAAATACTCCTGTATATCCCTCTCAAGCACCCACCAATGCCGAAACATTTTTGCGGATTTCTGTCTGCATATACAGTGTCAATTAGATCCGGTGAATCATCGCCACGCCCTACCTGCGCATCGAAATACACGTCAGAATGAGTGGAAGCCATTACTGATAAATTTTTTTAAAGTGTAGTGCATCACTGAGCGTCCCGAACTCGAATGGTACAATATTACCTTGCTGGTCTCTTATATTGATTTCAACTGTCCGAAAATCAGAACGCTGTAAAAATACATAATTCAGCCATGTAAATTCTTTCGATTTACTCGATCCGAAATCATACATATCTTTATCTATCACAAAAGATCTTAAGAGAGGTGTTTGAATGTCACCGGTAATGTAAGTTTCGCAAATGTCGGAATAAATATTTATCATAGATAGTAGGCCGTTTTTCATAGAAGCAGGATAGTCAAATGTGTAATTTTAGCATTTATCATCGAGAATAATCGGCTCGGTGGGTGTCGAGCCTAAAATCATACTTATATGCTCGGATATTTCTATGCTATGACTTGCATTTTCCATACATTTTTTAGTTATCCTTATAAAGCCTCTATTGCTAATTTCAAAAATTAGGTGATCTTTTACATAACGCAATTCATTTATCTCCTTTATAAAATCTTTCAAATTACTATAATTTCCATGAGAAATAGTCACTTGCACAGTCGAGGGTAAATTAATCTCTTCTACATCCATATATCGGAGGTCTCAAATAATTTTTTAACATCTCATCGTTGATTTGATTAATATTAAGAGTTGTGATGCGTATCCAATTTTTTCAGCGTGATCCGGTACATGTAATATTGTTTGAGGGTAATGAACTTCGACAAGAGCCACCTTCCAGTGACCATGCAATTGAATCTCTTGAGGAAGCCGCACCCTAAAATTTGAAGGGTTATTATCGGAGAAATATTTTTTGCTGTTTGCACTCGATAAAAGTATGTAAAATTCTTCCTTCATTTCTACAATTGTTGTAGTTCGCTAGCGGATATCCAGGAATTGAACTTGTCGGAATATCCAGCCCAATTAACGAGTTATTGCTTATTTCGACCTTTTCCCTTACTGCGAATAATATTCTTAACGATAAAAGTATCTTTGCTTAGATCTTTACGAACTCGGGACAATTCTTCTTCATAAAATATTCCGTCAATTTCTTCTCCAGCTAAATCTTGTAGCGTATATGCAAAAGGTGCTCTCGCACGTGAAACGCGTATAATTTCAAATATTTCCTCTGTATACGTTCCTTCATATTGTAACGTCCTATGACGTTATTTATTTTTAATCTATGAGTTACAAATTTTAAACTAGTTTTCAAAATTCAAAACATCAAGAGAATTATGATGTTCATTTCGAAACGTTATATTTTGAATGCGTGCTGTAATTTTGTAACACAAGTTAGCAGTGTTACTTATTCCGTAATCGCTATACTTGTAAAACTGATTAATAAGCGTTATACTTTAAGAATCGGTCAACGTATTTGGGCTTTAAAAGAGTCGAATTGGCCTCATTTTAATTAGTCTCGTGTTTAAGTCCGAACTCTGTACCTCGCGGTTCGTCAATTGCGGAGATTTTTATTGTACTTCCAAGTACTCAATTGTGAATTTAAGAAGCAAATATATTTTCAATCATACTCGAAAAGAAAACTGTGAGTGCATCATTTCAATGACCTATCACCTATTATCCAAATAAGACGAGCAAGCAGAGAGAAAAAGACGAGGATAGCAGACGCAGCAAAATAAGACAAGTGAAACAGAAAAAGGTAAGTCAAATAAATACACTAAAAATACATATCGGAGCGGGTAACGAGTCTAAACCCAGCCACTCATAATAATTCTATACGCGCTCATAAATAATCTAAATAAAATCCTGCATGCTCTCAACTACATGTCCTACCTATGAGGTGAGAGTGTAGGTGGGACGTAACAATATGTTTTCGAAAAGACGTTCTTAGCTGTACTAATTCGCACCAGGTCGTGTACGCGGTATTTAAGCTCTTGTCTTTTAAAATTACGGGCATATCTCTGCATTTAATTCTGGTATCCCACGTAGGCGTTTTGAATGTTTCCTTTACTAGGAGTCATTTTTATCGTAGAGTGCTCCGTATTATTATAAGACTACCAAATTTTGTAAAATGTCGATATATTTTTTGGTATTGAAATTCGTAAAGTATCTCCACATACGTTCTTTTAGTGTTCGATTAAAACGTTCGGCGACGGCTGCTTTTACATCAGGATTCCTTGCAACTCGGTACATTATATTTTTTTCTTTTAAAAATTTCTGAAACTCTGAACCTGTGAATTCCTTGCCTTTATCTGAATTTAAAATTACAAATCTACGGTTTTGACTCCTGCATAAAATTTTACGGAAAGCTGAAGTCCCGCTAGAGCACGTTTTGTCATAAACAGGTTCTACCCAAGCAAATTTACTCAAGCAGTCAATCACAACAAGAATATATGAATAATTTTCATTGTACGATCTGATAGATTTAAGATCTGCGAGATCTGTTTCCCAAACATCATCAATGTTGGATACGTTATAATTCTGGCGTGGATATCGCAATCGTCTCTGTTTGTGTAGTGTATAAGTATCCTGAGATTCTAGCCATTCTTGTAATTTATTTTTCTTAATTCGAGATTTTGATGATTGTAACGTTTTATAAAGTCTATCGATACGGTAGTAAGATGAACACTTAGATGGGTCGTGATAAATCTTATTTAGGTTTCTATTCATTTTACACGTCTAGTAAATTCCAGATTTTTCTTTTTTTAGTCTGACGAGACTTAGGTATCTGATATTCAGCCGAAATAATTGTATTGTCATCGTCTTCTTTGTCAATGCTTTCGTAATTTTCATTTTCACCACTTTCAGCGTCTTCTATTTTCTCCTCCTTTATTTTGACTTTAGGTGAATTTACACTCTCGTTTTCAGTTAATTTTAAGCTACGAAGTGATTTTCGAATTTTTGATTTGCCAGAATCCTCAGCGACATTGACACCAGCTGTAGCTGCATCAGATTTCCATAGAGTTAATCCCGACAAATTCTTTAGGCGCTTATGCTTCTCGCAATAATTTTGCAAATTGTAAGCGCCTAGCTGTAACACTGTATTTCTCGATCGCGTAAAGCATAATTAATTAAATCGAGGATGTTGGAGTTTTCTATATTTTTCTATTGTTTTCTATATTTACAGACCACCTCATTGTCATTCCATAATATGCGCTCTACACCGGCCCTGGGCAAACGCGCAAGCAGTTGTTCGGCTTTAGTGCGGAAGGTTGGTGGCATAGTTTCAATAATATGCAAATCGCGTAGCTGAATATTTTGTTTGTTATCGTTATTATTATTATTATTATTATTATTATTATTATTATTATTATTATTATTGCGAAAAGCCTCCTCCTCTTCTACCTCTTCTTCTTCCTCGTTTTTGTCTTCGAGCTTTAAAAGCCTTCCATCATCCAGAAAGTAGAGAAAACGCTGCAAAGTGCTCATCACCAACTGACGCACAAACACGTGAACAAATACGCAACAACGAGGAAGATTCACGACTACTGCGTATTAGCCGAAAAACTAGAAAAAGACCTCGAGAATACGAATTGCCCTTAATGCAATACGCAATATTATTGAGCAATACGTATATACGAAAAGCCAACGCCTTGAGGAAATGGAAAGTGGAAGATCGAGGAAAAACTCACGCAAGTGTCATCATCTATAGAGAAGTATCGAGAAGACCTTCGACGATCATGTAATTAGGCGTGGTAGCAGAAAAGTGAGGGGACCCTTCCGAAAAATCACCTACCTGCTTAAATAGCGAGATGCGCGGCGGCGCGGTCACTAAGTAAACAGATCGAGAACTGATCGATAAAAAAGTTAATGATACATATTTGATTAAGAGTGTATCATTTTTAACACGCGCAAAAATCATAGAGAACTAGTGCGTTAATTTTTCGTTCTTGAGTGAGAAGAAAATAAGTCACTTGAAAATCTCGAAGCATAAGAGAAACGAGAGAGAGAGAGAGAGAGACAGAGAGAGAGAAAGAGAAAGGAAACATCGAACGGTCCGGCCGAATACCTGCATAGAGGCCCAGCCAAGGCGGCGCCATATACTCTCTCTCTCTCAGCGAACGAAACCTTCACAGCGGGAGATTACAAGCAGCAGCATCGAGCGGACACATAGATATAGATATACATACACCGCTACACATTCACACTAATAGCAAGGTACTTTTTCTCTCTTCTATGCTAAGGCTTTCACATAAACTCTGGTCTCGTATTTACCCGACTCCTCACCCGGTGATGTGATCGGTCAACGATCACAAAGCAAGGGTAAACAGTTTGTAAAATGACGTTCAATAAACAAGTAATATACATACATTTATATACATACACATATTGTGGTTACTGAGTTTTTATTGTATATATCCCGAACCATCGCGATTAACAGAAAGTTATTTGTGTGTTCAGACGTAACAAAAGCTTGACAATATAATAGCCACTGATAGTGCACACTTATGTCTTTTGAATTTAAAATTTTGCTCATTTCATGATCCAAGCGTGTACAAACTGTACCCGGTGTCTGTACAGACTTTACAGGCACCTCAATGTGACCTTCAATTTGCGTGATATTTTCAATTTTGCTACTTTCATTAGCTTGTTTTTCACTTTTAAAATTCACTTCAGGCATGTTCCATACTTAAGGGGTTATGCCTGAGTTAAACCTGAAAAAAATAAATTATCAGTTAACAGGTCAAAAAAAATGTTGTACAAGTAATATCAAATAAAAACTTTTTCGTGATTAAACTGTACATATTAGTTGTAATTTTCCATGTGTTTAAAAACTTATATATCTATACTTACTATGTGTGAAGAACCATGTGTGAAGAACTAAATTTCAGTATATTTTATCCTTTGCCGTAAGGTTTCTCATGATCCAGGTGATGAATTCAAACCAAACTGGATGGCAATTCTTCTAAATGTCTTTCTCCTCAGCTTGAACGGAAGGGATTACTGAAAAATAAAAATTTTAAATATTTAGAAACACATAAGTTCATAATATTCATAATTATAGTGAATTATGCATATGTTTACATGCGTAACATTCTTTAAACTTACCTTAGCCAATTTCCCTCCGTTCAAGCAGTGAAGAAGGGCTTCCTGGAGTTCTCTAAAAAATTTCAGCTTGATCGGTCCCATAGTTGTTGAGAAATCCTGCGGCAACTGACCTAAAATCACAAAAATTCAAAACTTGAGAAAACTGCATTTAAAGTTTATACATGAAACTTATTTCCATTTATCGGGTAGTACTTACAGAAACTGCTTGGCATATTTTTTTGTGTTTTGGCATAAAATATCCCTGTATTAAGGGATATATTAAGACCCGGGTGCCACACATATTGATATACTAGTATCAAAAGCTGAAATTGAAATATAAATTTTTATACGCATTCACAGTCAGTATGTTCCATATGAATATAATTGTTGGTATTGCTTACCCATGACTTTCTAGGATTGTTCATAGTTACAGCCAACTTCCACAACATCTAACCTTGCATCGAACACAGAAGTACCTTATCGTTCACATGCCATTGACAGCTTATATACCTAAAAATAAAGAACACACTCACAAAGAACAAGTTCTTCACAAATAATGTGTTATTTAGAGTCCAAAATACTTATCTAAATTTAAACACCACTGACACTCAGAAGTTTTCACTTCAGATCAAAATTCACAACATCAAGCTTGCACTAGACTGCAGATCAAGCAGACGAAAGAGCTGTCTAATAGCAAACTTAACTAGGTTGGTAAAACAGTGATTGGCTTTTCCATATGCTATATGGTACCATGTTTTTAGGTGGTAATTTATAAAAATATTTTAGTTTGCACGCATGCTTATTATTTTATTAAAAAGATTAAATTAATGAAACAGATAAATTTATTTTATTTTTAACATTCACAATAAAAAAATCTATGCTTTTATCAGAATGAGCTATTTACTATATGCAATAATTCATAAATAAATAATTTGTGTTATTTTTAATAAAACTGTCTTTTATCAAAAGGAGTTTGTATGCACATTTAACGTTAAATTTTCTATAAAAATGTAATGGCTTTGAATAAACAAAAGCGCTATAGAATAAAATATGAAAAATACTTAATTTTGACAAATTATATATTTTTAGTATTATGCCTATAATTTTGTAACGAAATTTTTTCGGGCAAAAGGAGTTTCAACAGTATATTCTACAGTAAATTTGCTATTAAAAAATCAAATAAAAAAAAATTTGATTTTTTTGAATTTTAACTCAGGCATAACCCCTTAAGATATATATGTTATTACAGGTGTTAACAGCAATGTCAAAATTTTTACACCGTCAGCAAGAATAACCTTTTCCCTTGCACTCCACGATCCACTTTTCTCAGCCAAACGACGAAGGATTTTTGCGTGTCTTTTCAGTTTAGATTTTTGAGAGTCACTGATAGGAATCTTCTTGTTTAATATGTTTTATGCACACTCACAAATACACTTTTCAAGTGATAGTTCAGCTTTTCGTAAAATTATAATTCTCTGCTCTATGCCAAGATAGTATAGCGCTTTAAGAATTGCCGAGCATTTTTTTGACAGAGAACATCCTCCAGCGGCCATCATGCCGAACAGAATGAGACTAATTGCTGTAGCTCTTCTATTTATATTTTCCGCTTAGGCACGTACACACATTCATTTCGATCGCATGGAAAAATGCAGGTACGAAAACGAAGCTCGTCACATGTTGTCTGTGTCATTTCAAAGAGCAGATAAGAGTGTGGCTTTGCGGTAGCATCGCGAAAAATCTCTCGTATGAAAAGAGGATATTCAGGATATACCTGTTGTGCTAAATGCTGAATCTGTGCACGATCTCGAGGATTTTTGAAAACCACTAGGTAAGATACATTTAGCAAGATATCTCTTTGACCTTTGTAAAACAAATTTTGCGACAGAAAAAAAAATGGAGATCGATCTATGATGACTTTTTCTCACGAATAAATCGACGATAACATTACTCGAGGATTCACGCATAAAGTCATCAACGACAATTAGCTTGGGTTCTAAGTCACCATCAAAGTCTGATGATTGAGGCAAACCTTCGCGAAAATCAATTTCTTTATCAAAATTCGTGTAGCCTGACTGCCATTCGGAGTAATGAAATATAATTTTCAAAAACGGGGTATCACCCATTTGCTTTCTATACTTGAGAAAATTTTGCACAAAAGTTGTTTTGGCTGAACCTGAAGGCCCACAGCATAGTGCCGTGAACGGATGTTTCCACCTTGTGTCCATTTTCTGTAATGATGGTAGCAATGTTAATCAGTATCTAATATACCACCATTTACTGAAAAGAACTAATTCAAAGCGGTGCGTAGGTGAATCAGCTTATAAAAAGGCGCGGAATTTAAGCTCATACAAATACCGCTCAAAGCTTATAAACCATGGATTTTTAAACTTACAAAATGTCGCGGGTTTGGAGCTTATAAATGTGGAAAAAGCTTTTTAGATGTAAAAGTAAATGTAGGGTAAAATAACCAAACCAGTTTATAACTTGCAAATAACTGATTAATATAATTTATTATTAATATATTATATACAAATACATAGGTCTATTATTTTTGCATATGTATTATAGATTACTATAGCCGAAGGGATAGGAAATCCTATCGCTTTCGAACCAACGCTTCGCATATACCGGTTTGCAAGATTTGTTTTCTTTGCGTGTAACGACGTCGTGAAATTCTGTACGTTGAATGCTGTCGGATTCTATTGTTAATGCACTCTCACGATTCTCTAGTAAATATGATTTAATCCAGTTATAATTAACTAAATTTTTTGTCTTATAGTTGAGAGAGATTTCCTTTATCTTATATACTTCCACTTCCCAACCATCAGGTTTTCTTACTATGTATACATAAAATTTTGGACCTCCAGAAACAAACCCTTTTATTTAGCTAGATTGACCGTAAGTTTCTAATTCATCGGTGAGATCACTCAGTAACGAATCTGTAGGTGGTTCATATTCCTCTTTTTGTTCATCTGATGTGTATATACATGAATTAGTATCATAGTAGAGTATTCGCCTTTCTAATTTTTCCAAATAAGTATACAATTTATGGCGGGCTTGAGCTGTAGTATACGCACCAATAACAACAATTGATATATCATTGAGATCGCTGGAATTATCACTATAAACACATAATACATATTCACAGCTATCACTTATTGGGAGCATTCCGATAACATTAATTTCCGAAATGGTCATCAGCTCTATAAATCGTTCTTGAGTTTTTACAACTTTTGTTTTTGTTAAATTCCTGCGCTGAGCGAATTTTCCCTAAAAACTGTTTAGTAGTAATTTCGCGACAGCTCTCAAACCCGGGCTATTTTCTATTTTTTCGCCGTCTAGTAATATATTTTCAAATTTATAATAAGTATCGATATATTCCTGCTTTGATGCTTCACTGTTGCATTCTACAGGCCATCCACTCGATTCTGTTTTTAGTTTCAAAAATGTATCTATAAATTCAGCGAATAAACCTCCCTTTTATGTTTCGGAATTATACTTGGTGATTTCGTAGTTCCAAATTTCATAAATTTCAATAATTAGATATCCCTTTTGCACGGCTTTATCGATC
Source organism: Philotrypesis tridentata (assembly GCA_018906965.1). Lineage (NCBI taxonomy): Eukaryota > Metazoa > Arthropoda > Insecta > Hymenoptera > Pteromalidae > Philotrypesis > Philotrypesis tridentata. The sequence continues at coordinate 48,685 of JACCIB010000857.1, forward strand.
TCGTCGGAAATCCAAGTTCCCGTGAACGATCGGTCTTCCGATGACTCGTGTGTGCACATACTATCCACTGTATTTTCACAGCATGTTCTACATAGTGGGAATAGTAATCGACCGTACATTTTTACCAGTAACACGGGATGATATAAATTTTTTGGAGGCAGCACCTTACATTTAATAATACCATTGACCCGGGAGATATCGTTGGTATTTCCTGTTAATTTCAAACATTCGGAACCTACGTAAACTTTCGTGTGTGTCCTATGGGAAATTTACCATACTTGCAGATATACGGGTACAGCGAGCAAATATCGACATATTTTATTTTTTCCGATATATTTGTCTGATATAATTGTTCTATATTTTCCGTACGACCTCCGTAAAAACAATCGCGAGCTTGTAACGGCTCAATGTGAAATGGTTTGCAGGTACTTAGAAATTCAGTTATTTCAGGTGCTCCTTGCTTTTCTCGAACAAAATCGTATTCCCATTTCTCGATTAAATTATAATTAAAACTTTTGATTCTTTCAGAAATTGCTTTTGTTCGTAAAAAGCCAGCGTCTAGCGAATCCAAATTTCTTAATTTCTGGTCACGATTTATACGATAACACCTGGGGCAGCCATGCCAAAAACATCCGTAACACTGAAATACATACTTGTTGGCATTTACCTCAGAGTATCCGTCTACAAAAATTCCTTCTAGGATTTTGAATTCGCGACCGTAATGCGCGTGTTAAATTCTAATACCTCGTACGTGCTCTTCTCGTAAAAGCCATTCAATAGCTTTCTTAGATTGGTTATTCGTTAACCGATATCCTTGATAACCCTATATTCGATGGTTTTAAATATTTTTTTCTAAACACTTTTATACACGTCGACGCTATTGTTACGCATTCTAAGAAAGGATCTGTATCGCCTGTCGTAATTATGAGCTCTCGAAATTTCAAACAAGCTTTTCTTAGAATGTCCACATCTGATCTGCAATAGGATACAATTTCTTTTTGAAAATCAAATTGATAGTCTGAATTAGAGGTTTCTTCATGCCATTTCAGAAATTTTGCTCTGTTCTCGTTAGACATCGTATCCGGAGAATAAAAACTTATGTCCGGTAACGGGCCGATATGCGATTGGTTTTGCAGTGTATTAAATAGTAGCGGAAAAATCCCTTTTATCAGATCCGGAATTCCAAATACTTTTGGAAGTGCGCTGAGAAGAATCGGCAAGTAATTCAAACTATCTAGAAAAGAAGTTTTACCTATTGTCATGCTCATTATTTTTGTGCCATTCATTATAACCGTGGGAGGATCGTATAGCTTCTCGTTAACCAAATATTTCAGAATAAATTGAGCATCAAATCCATTAGCATTATGAGCGATGCATATTACGCGCTTAAATTTGGACGTATCCTTAACTGTTAAATCTACCAATTCCTTAAGGGGTTATGACAGTGTTAAAACCTGAAAACAAAGAAAAATTGTTAGTGTTGTAAAAAATTAATAGATATATAGGTGCTCTAAAAACTATATTTTTGCTTTCAAATACAAGTATTATACATCACTTTTATGCATAAATAATATGCATAAAGTGAGTGTAACATTTAAAAACAATTAAAGGTATTTGCTTACCAAAAATCATGATTTTCATCACTTTTATTTACTTGCCGCATGTTTCTGATGGAACCGTACCATCAATCCTGTTGAATCAAAGTGCCAAATCTTCATTATGATCCTGGTCTCAGACTAAGTGGAACAGATTCCTGAAAAACACAAAATTAATATAATTAATTAAACATATATTGACAATATTAATAATTATAGTGAATGTTACATATGTAAACATACGTAACATTCACTTTGAACTTATTTTTGCCAATTCTGCTCCACTCAGTTTGTGACCGTACTCATTAGGAAGGTTTTCCACTTTGGTTCATCCGGATTGATGTTACGGTTCCTTCAGAAAGCTGCGGCAAGTACATCAAAAGCATGAAAAAACTAAATTTGAGTAAAAGGCATTTAAAGTTTATAATGTAAATCATACAAATGAACTCAGCTATACTTACAGAAAATATCCGGCATACCTTGATTTGCTTTTGGTACTCAAATATACATACAATAAAGTATATTTGATGGTACGCGCTTGTCATGCTGTGTGATAATAGCATTTAGAAGCTGAAAATAAAATAAAAATTATCGTTAGCTATTCATAATCAAGTTATATTTATGAATTACAGTTACATACAATACTTACCATTATTAAATACACTTCAAGTTCTTAAAAGGTATGCAAAATAATACTTCAGGCAGTCAATATAAGCTCCCATTTTGCTGGCTTGCACCCGTATACCTAAAAGCAAAAAATATACCAACAAAGAAAAAGCTCATTATGAACACTGTTATTACAAATTAGTTTCCAATACTTATCTTAATAATGTTTGTACTCTGCAGAAGCTCTTGCACTTTTGCAACACCACTAAGATTATAAGCATTGCTACAGCAGCTAGCAGACTAACTGCACTGATCTAGTGTCTTGGATGAAAAACAGCTGTTTGGCTGCTTTCTGCTGCTTTACAGAAAATTCTACTATACCGATCAAACAGAAATCTTCATTCTCGACCAGACGCTGTGAGACACAACCTATTCGAGTGGCAAATTCAAATTTGTTGAATGCCTTTACTTTAACACATTGAGTTTAGTAACATAAAATCACACATAGAAAAATTAATTTTACAGATTTTATTTATTTTACGGAAATAATTAAATTAATAACTCTTGAGAAAAAAACGGTTTGTAAAACGGTTTTTAAGTCATATTTTCAGTAAGATTTCTCATGAAATTACTCTATAAAAAGTGGGTTAGAACAATCCTTTCCACAAGTTTGGTCTAATTAAAATATTTAAAAATCACGATTTTTCAAAAATTTACTTGAAACAGATTTGTTAGTTTTTTGTTAATATCTTCGAGGAAAATTTTTTTAGCCAAAAACGGCTTTCAGGATCATATTCTACAGACTATTAACTATGAAAAAAGTGAATAAAAAAAATGGGTATTTTCAAAATTTTAACACTGTCATAACCCCTTAACAGGATTAACTTTAAAAATGAATTGACGAATTCCACACGTGATACAGTTTTCTCCTTCCCCCGCCTGAGATTGGCCGGGGAAGAAACACATTTCGATCTATAGGCTGTTGTGCTCCTCTATATGTAAGTCATAATTTGTCACACATTATAATTGTATTGTGCTTATTTATTTATTGAAATAAATTGACAGTTTCCTGAAGAGGGTGACAGTGTTCACCGAAACGTCGAAACAAAAGGAAAAATGGTATAAATTAATTTTTACCTTTTTCCCAACACTTGCCTCGGAGAGATCGATAGACTCTTTTATATAATATTAAAAAACACCGAGGGATAAAGTCTTTGAATATTGTGTTATACACATATTCACACATACTTAAACATGGACCGTGGATCTTCGCCGGTCTCAAACCGCTTCTCTTTCGACGACATCAAGGACAAATATGGAGAGGACGCACGACAATACCTAAAGACATGGATAACGCTGCAAAGGGATTTAACAAGAGCCAGATCCCAACGACAATTTTTGCTGCGCTGCAGAACGTTCGACAAACAACCGACGCATATCACAAATATTTCAAGTAACTTGAACCATTTTACTTTCCATAGTAACTCGGGAAATGATAAATTTTACAAAATTGTACAAAATCTTCAAAGAAAAATTTTCAATCTTGAAATTGAGGATATTTGTATCCATATAGAATTTTTAGAGTCAGAAGTTAAGAAATTAAATGAATTTTTACAAGAAAAAATACCAAAACAATTGTTACAATACATTATAAATAATCAAGATACTCTTAACATAAATTATAGAAGTAGACTTAATTGCACACACGAAAACAAGTTTAATTCTTTGTTGATCAAAACAAATGTACACTCGAGTCATGAAAAATGGTTTAAAAATCTCACAGACGTAGATATACCAGCGAATGTTATATCTGTAACAGCATTAGGACGAAAATTCAATCCTAATTGTGACCTTAATGAAAATCTTATTTTTGAATGCATAAAAAACTTAGAAACTTCAATTACATATAATAGTATTCCGGAAAACATTGCAAATAATATTAGAAGCACATTATTAAATAAAATTACACAGTTTCACAATAAAACTAGACACAAAACAATAGAAGAAAAAAACTTTGAACATAAATTAACAGATACAAATGATTTCATTAAGAGTCACAAAGATATTATGTTTACCTTTGCGGACAAGGGTAACACGACGGTTGCAATGTACAAGAACGATTACATCGAAAAAATGGAGACTCTTCTAGCAGATAGAGATACTTACACTACGGTTAAGAAGAATCCGCTGTTAAAATTACAGGCAAAGGTGAAAAGCTTTCTAAATGTTTGGAATGATAATGGTTTTCTTGGGAAAAAATATAGTAGTAGTAGACATAAACTTACTCAAACGGACACGATTTTACCAAAAGCATATGGATTACCAAAAATCCACAAAAAAGATTATCCGTTGCGACCTATTATTTCAACAATAGGATCACCTACATATTTTTTCTCAAAGACATTATTCAAAATTCTACAAAACAATTTAGATAAGCCAAAATCCTATGTAAAAAATAGTTTTGAATTAATCGAAAAAATAAAACATGTGAATGTTCCGGCGGACCACTGTATTATAAGTCTTGACGTAAAATCGCTATACACAAATATTGACAAAGCATTAGTAAAAATTAGTATCGAAAAGAGATACACGCGAATAGCTAGAGGTTCTGACATTCCACTCGATGAAATATTAGCAGCATGTGAGTTACTTATGGAGAATACGTTTTTTCAGTTTAACAATAAATTTTACAAACAACTTTTTGGTACTCCAATGGGCTCTCCGATCTCGGGATTATTCGCTGATTTAGTCATGGATGATCTCGAGACGGACTGCATTTCAAAACTTTCGTTTAAACCGATATTTTTTTACCGTTACGTGGATGATATTATTACATGGATCCCGAAAACAAAAATTAATGAAACACTGAATATATTTAATTCATACAATAGCCGGTTACAATTTACACACGAAATTGAAATAAATGACTCCATAAGTTTCTTAGACGTTTTGTTGGTAAAGAATAATGGCAAAATAATGACTGATTGGTACACGAAACCCACCTTCTCTGGTAGATTTTTAAATTATCATTCACAACATCCTGAATCTCAAAAAATCGCCATGGTGTACAATCTTATTGATAAAGCTATTAAATTATCGGACAAATGTTTTCATAAGAAAAACATCAATATTGTAAAAAAATTACTAGCTGAAAATAATTATCCTGTCAACTTTACCAACAAATATATAAAAAAACGTATTGACAAAATAAATTCAAATGCACAATACCAACGTTGCAATAACGACACAAATTTTAAAAACATTGTTAGTTTACCCTATGTAAAAGGGTTTTACGAACAAATGCAACATTCTTTAAAAGAGAAATTTATTACGACAGTGCCGAAAATACACAATCATATGTGTAATATTATAGTTAAAGGCAAAGACAAAAGGGAAAAACAATTAGAAAAGAATGTTGTATACAAGTTACAATGTAATGATTGCACGGCTACATATGTGGGCCAAACCAAGAGAAGTGTGTGTACACGTATTGAGGAACATAAAAAATCTAAAAAAAACAACGTCATACACGAACATAATAGTAAATTCAATCATAGTTTCAATTTTGAAAAAATAAATATTAAAGATAAAGAAAGTAATTTAAATAAAAGACTTATTTCAGAAATGTTACACATAAAAATGCAGGATAATGGTATCAATAAAGTGGAAGATACACAGAAACTCAATAACGTGTACACACACTTATTACACCGATTGAAAAACGGATTATAGACGAATTTAAAAATTTGTAAACATGCATGAGAGCGGCGAGCATTGACGTCACTTGTAAACAGACCGCTCGAAAATTAGCGAGACTCCTCGCTGATATAAAAGCGTTTGGCTACACCTATTGTTTCCTTATTATTGAAACAGTAGTCGAGGAAGCCGGAACAATAATAGTCCGTCTCCTTGCTTCTCGCTTCTCCTTCCCCCGCCTGAGATTGGCCGGGGAAGAAACACATTTCGATCTATAGGCTGTTGTGCTCCTCTATATGTAAGTCATAATTTGTCACACATTATAATTGTATTGTGCTTATTTATTTATTGAAATAAATTGACAGTTTCCTGAAGAGGGTGACAGTGTTCACCGAAACGTCGAAACAAAAGGAAAAATGGTATAAATTAATTTTTACTTTTTTCCCAACACTTGCCTCGGAGAGATCGATAGACTCTTTTATATAATATTAAAAAACACCGAGTGATACAGTTTTCGTTCAGATCGTCACTGTCGATACAATCTGTGCAAACTTGCTGAACTACGCATAAAGTAGGGATGAGCTCGAAGGTACCGTTTGGGCCTGGAATAGGCTTATCCTTTTTTGTTTCAAAATCATAAAATACAAATAATATTTTTTTCTGTTCTCTGTTATTATTCTCGGCGCTAGATGGTATATTTTTTAACGGAGTCATATAGCAAAAGTGGTTATACGACTTATAACATTTGCAAATTTTACAAAAAAATTGGGCACATCGATATTCGCGATTTTTTTCCGTACTCCTTACATAAATAAAACATTTTTTGCAAATAAAAACGCTTTTACAAACACTTGCTATTCCTATTTTTAGTCGAGAGATACGAGCCTGCTTTTTTATGATGGTCTTAACAGTCTTGATTTTGAAACGTTCGCAAGCAATCGTTACATTTTATATGAAAATTATCTAAACACACGGTTCTTCTCAAGCAGAATTTACACTTGTTTGAACATCGGTGATCTCGTTCGTTTTTGTACGATTTATTGCACGGTATGCAAAATCCCTGACTTCCACAGGCTTTAAGAATATTCAAAATCGGCTGAAAATGCTTTCTCCTACTGTAATACAAAATTCGTAGTGTGTGCGAAATTCTACCTTTTAATGCTAATACCTCGGGTGACCCGTCAAAAATGGGCCTACCGCACTTTCCTAATGTGCTGAACTTATAAACTACTATCGCCATTGATTCCAATGCTAAATAATTTTGGAATAATTTTATTTCCCGAATACCGCAGCCAGTATCGGATATACGTACTCGAACATTAGTAACAAGCTCTTCCGCTAATCGTTTTTGCAACTGGCCTCTTGGTCTTCGAATACTATCCCATTTTTTCTGTAAATCTCCAACACGGAGATCCCCTCTTTCGCGCTACACTCGCGCTACAACAAGCGAACGGGGAAAACATAAATTGTCATTGTTCAAAATATTTAAAATAAATTTTTTGTATATATTTTCATGAGTTAATTTTTTTTGTGCACCGCCTGCTGACGGTCGGACAATACACGCGGCTATATCCATAGGTTCGCGTATATCAAATTCGGCATTGCTCTGGCTAAGTCTGTTTATAATTTCCAATAATTCAGTAAAATTTAAATGACCTACAGGTCTAAACGACATCAAAATTAAGCCTCGCGTTAATGTAGGATTTTCTAACATAATAATTTGTGAGGTAAATATTGATATCGCGCAAGGCGGCTTCTAGCCATAAAATCGGATTTTTATTAGAATTTTCGGGAAATGTAAACGATATTTTCGTCTTTACACCCGTGGTGCAAAATCGCCTGTAATAGCGCGAGTGTACACCTAATATGTTGAATCTATCCCCTGGCAGCCGCACTTCTACAAAAACTTTACATTTTCTTCTTCTTCTTCATCGGTATCTGCTCCTCCCCGTTCTTGTATAACACTGGAATTATATTCTAGAAAACGGTTATAATAATTTAAAATAAAAGCGCTTTCCAAACTTTTAGTTCGCTTTCTATGTAAGTAAATTCAATCTTTTTCTAAAAATGAAGAATACCGTAAAAGGATAGTATGAATAATATATATTTGCTAATTTAAACATTTTTAAACATCGTTTTAAATATTTGATAGAAATTTAAATTGAAATATCAGATTTTCAATTAAAATACTGGTAAAGCGAAATTTTTAGCTAATATTTATTACAAACTAGGTTATAAAGCAGTTCATTTTTATTTCACATTTATTACAATTTAAAACAATTGATTACAATAATGAACTTTTTATTCAATGCATTTATATAACTGGTATCATTAATATTATTTAAAAATTCGAAATACTTCAATTTAATCTTTTAGGTCCTTTACCGCAGGATATCTCAGCATCCAGATGATGAATTGACACCAGAAAGGATGGAAAATCTTCTGAATATGTTTCTTCACAGCTTAAGCGGAGCAGAATTGACTAATACAAGGTAAAAGTCAATGTTACGCCTGGGAATATATGTAATATTCACTATAATAACCAATATAATCAATTTATGAGTTACTAAATATTTATAATTTATATTTGATAGAAAAGTCTTCCGCTTAAGCTGTGAAGAAACATATTAAGGAGATTTTCCATCCTGTCTGGTGTCAATTCATCATCCGGATCTTGAGATATCCTGCGGCAAAGGGAAAAAAGTGCTGAAAATTAGTCTTTCATAAATGTAATTGTTTACAATGTAAGTATAGATATATCATTTTTTAAAAATAGTTAAAAATATGTTTAATACCTACATTTTAAGTAGGAGAAAGATTTTTTTTCATACTATGAATAAATAATTTTTTTCAGCCCATTACTTATTAATGTCTTTTTTACAGGTTTAACTCAGGCATAACCCCTTAAATCTACAACAAAAATGTCCGGGATAGTGAAAGAGAATTATATACCAAAGAAACCCGTAGAATTTTCGACATCAACTCCGCTAGATAAATTTATTTCGTCAAACTATCATAGTATTTTCCAAGATATTGATATTGACGATGTTCCGCTAATAATGCCGTTTATAAATGCGAAAAACCGACGCGGGATACTCACAAGCAAATAAAATATGAGTTTCACGAAATGTATCTTATGGATAATTACAAAAGTGAGGGTATCGAAAGCCTTGAAAACGTGATTGCCCTCCCTGAACTAAGTGTGAGGCAGAATTTTACAGATTTATACCATTTACGGATTAATTGATGCCATGAAAAATAGGAAAAAAAAATTAAAGAAAGCCTCGTGGGACATATCGAAAATGGATACATGGTTACAGATGATGAGAAGTTTAAGGCCATGTGCTTGACCAGTGATGAGGAGGAGAATGGGGAAATTTTAAAATTAGTCAGGAAAAAATAAAAAAAAATAAATGAAAATCATGGAGTAATCCTAAAAAAAAGAAGCCTGTGAAGAGAATTCCGCGAATAAATAGAAGAAATTGAGAGAAACTAGAAGCTGTAAAATAATATTAAATATTCTATCAATTTTTCAGATTTTATAGATTAATTGTTTTGTTTGCTTTCAGCAAACTACTGAATTAATCATCATGTTGCTGCTAGTGCTGATTATAAGTAGTAGATTGTGTCACCTATACCAGTGTGCAACGTACACGGACTCTATCCCCTATTAAAATTTTTTATTTAAAGCATTTTTCAATTAAATAAAGTCATATGCACGAACTTAACATGCATACGGTCATGTGTATAACATTATTTTATCAGTTATTAATTTAATTATATTTTTTATTCTAATTACAAGTTGGCTTGCCGCTTGGCCGTATATAATATATGGGACACGACACCAACTTGCAATGTTCATATCTACTATTTAAACAATAAATTTCTAAAAATAAATGCTCGTATGAGATTCTGCGATTAAGAAACTATGTAAAACGCAAAAAACCTGGTTGAGATTCGATAATTTTCATTAGAAAAACATCGCTGCAAGATTGAAGAAAAACACAGCGCGCACGAGAAACGAGCTAAGATTGCCCCACGGCTAAGTTTGCCCCCGGAGTCTAGATTATATGTTTCACTTTATATATAAACTTGTCAAATATGTACGAAATAGACATTTCACATGCCGAATATTAATTTCTGAGGCACTTTTGCCATATAAATTTGTAGCGTACATGATCGTTAGTTCATCAGCTTTCGACTCATGTATAGCTCATAAGATAAATCAATAATTAATATTATTAAAACAATAACAGAAGAGTTAGAGTCTCGCGTCTAGTATATTTGTATGCGAGTTATTTTGTTCACTAGAGCTTGTCATAAGCAACAAATCATTATTTACCGTTAATTGAGCATCGATAAACATTCGTATGTTATTAATTTTGCGAAAATTAATTGTTTAAAGTGATAAAACATGTAAATTAAGATTTCACGTGCTTTAGTATATCTATAACGATGCTTGTGCTGGGGCGACAGGTGGGGGTAACTCGCTGCTTCAGCGTCGGAGCAGTTACGCTCACCTGTATAAAAAAGCGCGTCTTTCCGGGAAGAGCTCATTCTTCCTCCGAAGCTGGAGCTAGAAGAAGCATTAAGTCTCCTAGCTAGCGGAAGCATACAGAGAAGCGCTGGCGCTCCGGAAAGCCCTAGATGCGGAGCATTGAGTCTCCCATAGGGAATCTGAATAAACGCGGAATTACAGCGAAGTCTTTAGCCATGTATAAGGCTATGATTTTATCTTTTTTAATAAAAGTAAAGTTAATTTAAAAATCTTAAAATTTTTTCTAAGTCCCCTCAAACAGCGAGATGCAAAAGTTCTGCATTAAGTCAGACTAAGCGCCTGCAATTCCTTTTATATGCGCTGGACTACCCTTGGACCCAGTACGTGGTGTAAGAGGGAAAAAGCGATTTTTAAAATAATAATAATAAATAAAATAACCAGATTTTAGTGAGTCGCAAACACATAGCATTGCGTCTATGTTAAGCGCTCATGAAATTTTCAGCTCAGTTCTTCTTTATCAGGCATTGCGTCTTGATAAAGAAGAATTTTCAGAACGAGAGGATCACGTAGAAGTCCAAAATCAAAGTCTTCTTTTGCCTAAAGGCGCATTGCGTCGTCTTAGGGAATAAAGAAGCATCGTGCAGTGCGTCACGATTATTTATTTTGTGTTGCTGGATATATACAAGGCATTACGTCCTTGTATATAAAAGTAACTATTTATAATCATTTAACTTCAATTTATGCGCGAAATACTTTATTTATTAGCCCGGTATCCCGGACCACATAAAATCAAGATGTAATTTTTTTCAAAATCTCTCGCCTCTTTTCATTCTCCGTTGCGCGGAGGAGAGGGGCATTTCAAGTGATGGCTTTGATTTAAACATTCATATCCATTACGCAGCCAAAAATATTGCTAATATATTTTAAATAGTTTAAATAGGATAAATATTTTAAATAAGTTTTTTTTATCATAAATTAAAGTAAATGTAAGATTAACATTATGTTTATTTTCTTTAATTCATGTATCCCTCATGGCATATCACTAGAATCCTCTAGTTGACGTCAGCTCGCCATATCTTTATATCCATTATAAAAATATAATGGATATAACTGTCTATACCGCATGCATGACTTTCTCTCTCGCACTCATGCTTAAGTATCAGTCCCCCTCCATGCTCTCTCTTACTCTTACGGCCGCTCCCTCTCTCTCTCTCTCTCTCTCTCTCTCTCTCTCTCTCTCTCTCTCTCTCTCTCTCGTACTCATGCGGTATACTTCTCTACGTGTGCGGCCGCGAGAGAGATCGAGAGAGAGAGAGAGAGAGAGAGAGAGAGAGAGAAAGAGAGAGAGAATAGAGTCATACGCGACTACGCAAGTTCGAGCGCCGCGTCTATAGCCGCCGCAATCCTCGATAGCCACTGCACTCCTCTACGCGCGCTCTTACTCGGTAGCGGAGAGCGAGCGAGGATGGGGAATGACCGCTTCTACGGCTGCCGAAAGGTTGCCGAAAGTGAAAAGCATCTACTTACTACATTCGGCGTTTCACGGAGCTGACATTGTGTTTTCCTTAAGTGTTGTCATGCAGCCGAAGGAATGTGCAATGTGAGCCGACGGTGCGATATCAGCGCGCTTAGCAATGGGCAAGCGAGAGAGATTAGATTAGATTAGATTAGAAATGATTTATTTTACCTGTACATTCTGTTGTACAAAACATAACATGTACATAACTATTTATAATTATGCACTAATAAATAAGAGTGGCATATTACAGCAAACGTAATACTTAAACTAAATAGATTTTACAAAAATCGAACAAAACTTAATAATTAAACTAAGTTTTTCTCCTGATTGCAATATACACTGCACGCGCAGCAGGAGCTCACAGACCCTTTGAGATCACAAAAATTAAGTACTTAAGACTAACTGTGGACTGACTTTACTTTAATTCTCAGACTGAAACTTAAGACTAGGCTAATTAAACAATAGCAATAGTAATAATAGTAATAGTAGTAATAGTAAAGACCAGAGATCGCACAATGGAGATCAACGAAGTAATCAAGACGCATCCTGTTCAAACAAGTAGTTAAAGACTTGATATTTAAAAGAAGGAAGCTGGTGATTATTACGGATAGTAGCCGGGAGCAGGTTCCACATGTAGGAGAGGCTAACGTGAAACGAATTCCTGAGAAACTCCGTGTTCCAGGTAGGTATGACCAAGGACGCATCACTCCTTAAAGTCCGAGCATGTACATAAATTTGAAAAAGCTCAAACAAGTAGCTCGGAGCAGCTGTACTAAGTACTTTCCTCAGCAGACAAAGTGAAAAATAGCTTCTACGCTGGACAACCGTCAGCCAGCGTAGCCTAAGATGATAAGGAGTGATATGCTCGTCCCTCCTTGCACCATAGATGTAACGAATACCTGTATTTTGGATCCTCTGTAGTTTGGTATTCAATTCGTCAGTAATGTCACAGTAAACTAGTGAGCAGTAGTCCAGAATAGGGTTCAGTAAAGTCTGAATGAGATGAGTACGTAGCCTTAGATCAGTGCTCTTTCTGAAAAAATAAAGTCTGTACATCAGACATCGAGCACGTTTACACATATCCAATATGTGTTCCCTCCAACTTAGCGTGGAGTCCAGAATAACTCCAAGACTACGTACAGTGGATGAGAAGTCTATTCTAGCATCACCCACCATAACGAAAGGATTCGCCACACTGGGCAACCTATCAATATAGTAGGGTGAGCCGATTACTATTGCCTTAGTCTTGTCAGCATTCAACTTGAGATGACTCCGCGTAGCCCACTCCATTATCCTGCTAGCATCCTCTGACATCTCAGCAGAGTACCTATCAAGCCCATGCAGGTGGCATTGGCTGTAAATTTGAAGGTCATCCGCATAGATGACATGTTTGGTGTTGGAAAATAGACACAGGCTTATGTCATTGATATACATGGAGAACAGAAGTGGACCCAGAACGGATCCCTGAGGCACACCGGTGTTAAGTGACGCAAACTCAGACATGCCTCCATTATTATCAACAACTGCCTGTTCCCTACCTGTAAGGTAGCTTGCCAACCACCGAATGATCCTCTTGGAAAGACCGAAGACAGTCAATTTCCTTAGAAGTTTAGCGTGACATACCAAATCAAACGCTTTACTAAAATCAAAAAGAAGAAGTAACCTAACCTTCTGCTTATTCATGCCCCGCCTGATGTCCTCAGTAAGCTTAAGCAAGCCCGTCTGAGTACTGTGGCCAGCACGGAATCCAGTTTGAAGTGGATCCAAGAGCAGCTTACTCTCAAGATGTTCAGAGATCTGCCTATGCACTAGCCACTCCAGCACCTTGGACATGAAGCACAGAAGGGATATCGGACGATAGTCTTTTATTGACGATGGTACACTAACCTTTGCAAGAGCGCACACCAATGATTTTTTCCACATTGAAGGAAAACGCGATTCTTTAAGAGACAGATTAAAAATTCTTGCAATAATAGGAGCAAGGAAAATAACAGCTTTAGAGACAATACACTGCGGCATTCCATCGGTGCCACGCGCCTGAGTAGAAAAATGCCTCACCGCCAGACATACGTCCGACACAGTGACATCAGTAAAATCCATGAGTTCAGGGTAGTCCAGGCCATCTAACGTCCGCAGATAATCATCCACAGCAGGAGTCAGAGGATCATAAGAGATCGCACTGAAATGCTGGTTCAGATCATCATTGGAGAACCGAGATTGAGTGTTACTCTTAGCAGGTACAATACCAAGATTTCTTAGTTCCTTCCATATAGCATTGGGGTCAAAAAGAGAAGAGATCCGAGAATAGTAAAAATTCATCCGAGCCTCCTCAATCTGCCTGTGAGCATCATCACGAGCCACTCTATAAAGGTGGAGATCAAGAGGCAAGCGTGAGCGTCGAAAACGTCTATATAACCTGTCCCGTTCCTGAACAAGCCCACGAAGAGCCATGGTGAACCATGGATGGTGCTTCGGTCCAACAGTCATAGTCTTCAATGGGGCGAGATGGTCAATGGCGTCCGTTAAGTACGTATTGAGCATGACAATACTGTCCTCAAGTGATGAAGCAGCGATTGATGACCAGTCCAAGTCACTTAGGAAACGCTGAAGCATTTCTCCAGAGACTGACTTATAGTCACGATAAGTAAAAGTACGAGGTATGTAACGTGGCATCTGTATGTCCAACGTGGCCGTAGTGAGGTCATGTCCGTTAATGAAAGGTGTATCAGTCTTCCAATAGTCCAAAACAGTATCATTAGCATCAACTAAACATAGGTCCAACCAGGTGTCCGATGTAGAAGTATGATGGGTGGCCCCATAGGGCACTGAAAAAAGGTAGTTCTCTTCTATAAAGGAACGAACGAAAGTAGCATCTGCGTTCTGAGAGAGCTGATCCGCATTAAAATCGCCCATTATGACCTTAGTAGAGTAGTCATTCATGTACATTGAGAACATTTCTATGAAATCAGAACCTAGCAGAAAAGGGGCATGCGCAGGACGATATACAACACCAACAAAAATTGGTGCGATACCATCAGCAGTCAACTCACAACACAGATACTCCGGTACACCTGGCTTCCCAGTCCAAGAACCGTCAGATGATGCAATGAACGTAGCCGTCAAAGTGTTATGCACATAGAGGGCCACACCTCCGCCTTGATTATTCCTGTCTCGTCTCAGTATGCTGTAGCCATCAAGATGCACAGCAGTTGTAGTACGGGAATCCAACCAGGTCTCAGTCACGGCTATTACGTGAAAGAACGGACGATTGGACAGAAAAAGCCTGATCATCTCAATGTGACGCTTAAGAGAGTTCGCATTAAAATGACAGACTCTCATACCCTTACACAGAGGATCAGAGGAAGAAGTTAAGGGCAGCTTACGGGAACGAGGTGGAACTGGCGGTATAGTGTTGATAGTGGACATACCTAAGCAGATGCCCTGGCTAAGAAAACATTAAGATCCTTTTCACTTCTAATTCTAACCGCACGCAGGTCGTCCTCTAGTTTGATATAGATTTTACCAAAACGTACATAAGAAATATAACCATAGTCTTTGGCAGCGCGAAAAGCTGAGGTCCTAAGACGATGGAGGTCCCGAGGTAGAAATTCATTAACGTTAATTAGATAATTCTGCTCAGCAGGTGCTTTAGCACTGCTCAGAGCAGCAGCATCAAGCTCGTTAGAATATAAAGTGCCCTTTTTCACCTTAGCAGCAATAATGGAGCCTACGAGGACTCTACTAGAAAGTGTCACGAGAAGATTGGGGCAATGTTTTACGGCCTCAGCAAATAGAGGTCTTATAGTGGTATTAGCATCATCAGCATCATCCTCTGAGACCTCAACATCGTCATCGCCAGTAGTAGCAGGATCAGTATCAGTAGCAGTAGGCCAGTCGCCAGTAGTAGCAGGATCAGTATCAGTAGCAGTAGGCACACGCGCTACCAGCCTTCTAACAGACTCTATATCGCGAAGTAGGATCGTCGGATCAAGAACAGTAAGAATGGTATGGACCAACTGCCTAAGAGCAGTCCGATCAGAGTAAACAAGACCAGATAAGATAATCTGTGAACGCGCAATTTCTTTTTCCTTCTCAGTAGAATTAACTTTTTTGCTAACGGAGCGCATCTCCGCGGTATCTCTTTTTGTATATTTGCCTTTCGAGCCCTTCTCATTCTTCTCGACGCGTTTCTCAAGTTTAGTGAGACGCTCATTCATAGTAGAGACATCCAGCTCCACCTTATCAACGCGCTCAGGTAGGCCGGCTAACTCCTCAAGCTTATCCTCTATTGGGATCAAACGCTCGACAATAGCATTACTAGTCTGGATGATGGTGTCTTGCTTTTTATCTAGCCTAGAAATGCGCGCTAAAATGGTCTTAAGTGTGACCTCCTCATCAGATTCATCATCATCAACATCAACTTCAGGTTGACTATCAGCAAGACTACCTCCACCAGACTTAGACTTAGATTTCTGATCTTTACTCATAGACTTAACATTAGACTTAGAACTAGACTTATTACTAGGTTTGGTCTTATCGCTAGACTTAATACTAGACTTATCTTGAGATTTAGGTTTAGTACCAGACGTAACAGCAACTACAGCTGGTTCATTTGACGGATTCACTCCTTTTGCCCCTTTAACCTTACAACCCTTACAAGTATAGACATTTTTGCCTTTATGTATCGCAAGCGACATGCACTTCGCATGAAAAGATGATTTACATACAATACAACAAGTATAACTCTGATTTTTCACCTTTACTATCTTTGCATTACACGCAGAGCAAATAACTTCAGTGCTTTCTAGCTGAACAGACATCGTAATAGATCCAATAAGTTCAATAAAATGAAAAATCCAATAAAATGAAAAATTTCAAAATTATCGATCAATATCGATAAATATCGATAAATTATTCTATGCCGATAAGAAAGATCGCCGTGACCCAAAGGTAACCTCTCCAGTAAAAATAGTGACTCTGACAATAGTCAGGCGGCGCTAATACAATTAGAACAGCGTACCGACAATGGAAGATATATAATATAATACCTCCGTGGACCGAAAGATGTCACCTGATATCTCAAAACAGCACTCCAAAAACAGCAAACGAACAGCAAGCAGCAAAAGCGAGGCAGAGCCAATTTGAGGTTAGAAAAGCGGCGACAGGCAAGTAGCAGAAAAAAGCAGTAAAGCAGTAAGCAGCCCTCAATGATTTTTAGGTCAAATTGAAGGTTGCGTAAAGGAGCGTGCAACACCTGCAAGAAAACGCCCGAAGGCAGAGTGGCGGCAGGATAAGAGCGAAAAGAAGCAAGAGCCAAAATAAGATAGTGCAACTGTGTACTCACGTGCGCGCGCAGAGAAGGAGAGCGCGGAGCCGTGCGGGGAGATTGTCAATTTCTGCCGTCTCAGCGCTAATGACTCGAAAAAAGAAGCGTACTTGGCGATAATTAAGAGTCAGTGCCTTCTAATATTTTGAGCAGTGCAGAGCATTAATCAGATGTATACAGATTTGGATCAATATATAGATTATAGAGAGAGAAAGTGATTAGAGTTTTAGGCGTCATTATAGTTACCATTATAAAACATAGAATTGCATTTAATCAACAAATAAAACTAATAAATGACAAAGGAAATTGGACCATTTGCCATTCATTAGAGAATTAATTAAACAGAATTCAATTAAATATTAAACAGATATTCTTCCAATAACAATGCAACTCACAAGACGGACTGACCATCCGTTGTTTGCATAGCAAACATTGTGAGCACATTCTTATAAGAATATAAATAGTAATTTGAGTGATTAAAAACATTCAATTTAACAATTCTTCTGTCATGGATTATTATTAAATAATTCATAAAAATAGAATTAAGAAAAGTTTAAATGTAGTTTAGTTTTCGAGGTTCAAAATGGACGCTATAGTAAGCGTCGCATGTTCAATAGCATAGGCGTGGGAATACAGTACGCGCGCGACATTGCAGTGTACATAAACTGTAGTGCGTCGTTAATCGTATGCGCTTTTAGTTGGGGAGGCGCTATTTTTGACGCTGAATCTTATGCGCATTTGAAATTTTTTTCATGTTTGAAATTCTTTTTATATGGTGTAAATTTTCAGTCACAGTTTTTTCAACTTTAATAGTTTTTTTGGTTTCTGTAATAATTTCGCTTATTTTACTTAATTTGTTTATTGTTACATATACTTATATTTTGAAGATTTATATATATTTATCTGATTGAAGTTCGGGAAAATAGGGAAAGGGAAGAAATGTTTTTTAGGTATGTGTTCACTTTAATTAATTAATTTCACTAAAATATACTTACTAAGCTAATATTAATACTGATAAATAAAGTTACCTCATTTATTATTGAAGCGGAGTTGATGTTGTTCTTGTTGACTGCGGTTATAGTTTTTATCCATGTATGAGGGAGGGCCCATGTGCAAGAAAATTGCTTGTTTTTTTGAAAGAAAATGGCAAGAGATTAGATAGTGTAGATTAGTCAATGGTTAATGATTGTAAAAGGAAGGGGATATGTTCAAATAGTTGATTTCAATATTTGAGAAAAGAATTTAGAACAATTTATCAGTTCTGATGCCATAATGCAAATTCAGCATTAACAGACGCAAGAATTTTTGCTAACTCAATTGTTGCTAAGTGATACATTTTTTGCAATTGAAATGTTGCAATTGAAATGTTTTTTTTATTGATGACAAAGCAAATAAAATAGTGGTATGAAGCGTAAATTAGTTTTTGAATTAGTTGAGTCAGAAAATGATTTAAAGAATTTATGCAAATGCTAAGCATTTTTTTCCTTTGAAATTTATTCATTTATTCTAGCATTGTTTTTTTGTAGGATTATCATAGGAATTTGAAGTCATTTTAAAGTGTTTCGTAGAGACATTAATTATTAATAATTAATGTCTCTACGAATATTGTTTTGTTTTTATTTTGAAAATATTTTGGCAAATTGTTAATTTGGTTTAGGTATTAATTGAATTCAGTAGTTAGGGCAACGCTGATACCACGCCATTCTGATCCCACGCCACTTCCTCAGTCGGTAAGGTAGATTCGCTCAGTGGGTAACTCAGTCGATAAAAGTAGGTCGCTATAAGGACCCCGCCAGCAGCGCCATCCAGTCGCGAGTTCGCCAGCCCGCGAGTACGCTAGTCTTCCCACCCAGTACGCCAGTCTGCCCACCCAGTACGCCAGCCTCCCCACCCGGTCGGTATGGCCCCAGACTCCCACCCGGTCGGTATGGCCCCAGCCTCCCCAAGCAGTCGCGAGTACGCCAGCCAGCGCTCCTCACCCAGCCCGCGACCACAACGCGCGAGTACGCCAGCTCCAACACCGTCAGCGTTAGCGCACGCGACCAGCGCCAGCCTCCCCACCCAGCCACCTCGCACGAACCCGCGCCAGCTCTCGCCACCACGTTACACCAGGATGTGGGATCAGGAAGTCAGGTGGAAATATAAACAAAAGCTATTTTTATGTTAAAAGATTTTTTATTTTTTCAAAAATCTACATCTATTTTATTGGTTGATTAGAGTTTTTTATAACCTTCTTGTTTAGGACAAGAATGATTATTGGTTGAGTATACACTAGTACACTTTTTCCAAACAGAATCTTTATTTTTCTGATCCTTAGATGTATTATTATCCAACTTGTCATAACCATGCTTTCCGGGAAAAGAGTTTGTGTTGCTAGAATACTTATCCATGTTCACTTTTTTTTTGATTCAAGTAAAAGTTTGTTATTTGTCTCAATATTAGTAGTAAGTGTTCTCAACTTTTCATCAATCTCATCTCTATGTAACTCAACTATTTCATCTAATTTAAATACTTCAGTCTGTAAATCAGATTTTACAGTTTGAGTAACACTTTGTAGAGTGTTTAAATTTACAACGTCTTTTAGTTTTTTGGGATCTGCTACATTACACAGTCTCTTGGCTTCTAAACTATACTGACTATCAGCTGTGAGTTTATATCCAATGCCGGGAGGCCCTTTGAAGGTATTCAAATGTCGTCCGAATACATCGACATTCATCATGAA
This sequence comes from Philotrypesis tridentata, assembly GCA_018906965.1. NCBI lineage: Eukaryota > Metazoa > Arthropoda > Insecta > Hymenoptera > Pteromalidae > Philotrypesis > Philotrypesis tridentata. The sequence continues at coordinate 68,647 of JACCIB010000857.1, forward strand.
TTAATATTCAAATCCTTTATTATTGCAGCAGTCAGAACTTGACAATGATTTTTTGTAAGGATCAAAATTATTTTCAAAATCATATTGTTGTTGTTGTTGTTGTTATTGTTGTTGCTGCTGCTGTTTTTTCGAATCGTTGTAAGTAGTTGTATTATTTTCTGAGCGAGGAGGAGAAGTTTTTTCATTCAATTTTTCCGACTCGACGAGAAATTGATATTCCTCTCCTTACTGATTCTCCCACGAAGGGCCCTTTTTATCCATTTTACGCTATGTTGTTTCAGCTATGAATAATCTCAATCGACTGACATATTCATTTGAATCGTCCCATATATATAGCCAGCGTTTGTATCTAGTCTTGCAAAGGAGGGGAAAAGTCCAATATTTTTTTTTTCTTTACTTCAAAAATAAGATCAGAATCTTTTATAGCCTTGCAATATTTCCACTGAGTTGAGCTGGATTTACCATCATCTTTCTTTTTCGTTTGCTGTTTATTCGCAGACTCGCTACTGTTATTATGACCAATGATTGCTGCCTTAATACTAACTAATTAGTTTTTCAAACAAGCTTTATAGTTTCATACAAGTTTCTTTATATCACCACTTATACTGCCTGTTTGAGAGACTCATTTTGTTTGAAACAATCAATGACGATGAGAGGTGCTAAATCTTTAAATTATTGTTTACTCAAAAGCGGATCTACTATTGAGCTTTCAGCGTAATATACATTTTGAAAATTAGCGTACATATCGTAAAGTAAGGCACACTGATTATTTGAAATATCAATCAAGATTAAGGTTTCCGTACGGGTAACTCTGAGAGTTGAGGAAAAGTTTTATATTACTTATATTACAGTGATCAAGTAAGCTAGCATTAATTGTGCGTATTGCTTTTCTCCCTGTCTGAAAGCCGAGTTGATGAAGCGTGGTTTTTCCAATTGATTTGATGTTTTCACTGTCCAAACATGCTGTCTTATTGTTGAAAGAACTGGAAACTCGTACAATTCCCACGAACGAAAACTCATAGGAATGGGTGCATCTTTGTGAATGTAGTTGAATGATTGTATTTTTCGCCGATCTGATAGTACGACGTAAGGCATTAGCCACTCTATACGAGCGAGCTCAAATTTAAAGTTTTCGTAGGAAGCTGTAGCTCTCTGTGCTGCTGTAGACTGTTGCAAAATAGCATTGAAATCACTTCTCGATCTTGTGAGAATGAGTTCGTGCTTTACATTTACTACAATTTTGTGATAATCTTCGGCGAAGCCAAAAATCAATGACAGAGGAATATTGACAACAAAGTTTCCATTATCATCTGTTATTTTTCCCAACTCAGAAGGGGCAGTCCAACCAGGATTTTCAAGATATTTTAGCTGACTTGGTGAGTAAGAAGTGTAATCTTTCATCAAAGTTGTTATAGCAACATGCTTACAGCGACCGATCTCACTGTTAGAGCACGACCATCTACTTTTGTAATCTTACCACAAATGTGTAGAGAACTTTTAGATGGTAGGACACACAAATCTTGATGTTGAAATGCTATTCGAATTTCATCGCTATTATTGAATGTGAGTGATGTGTATGGTTGATGCGCGTGAACCTCATAATGCGAAACAAACTCGTCAAAGAAGACTGGAGCTTGTACATTAAGAATTTCCTCCATCTTTCACACAACAGCAGCAGATAAATGTACAACTTATTTTTTCAATTTTATTTTTTCTCCTCTTCTTCCTCCACCACCACGCAGCACTTTGAGACCAAGATTTTGTAGAAACTGCAGATTGTGACGTGTTAATCGATTGATCACTCGTTTGCGACTGACTGGCTGACAACATGCTGTGTCGTTAATATAGCTTTTCTTTGCATTGAAAACGAAACCCATTTTAAATCCTTGCGATTAAGCTGATGGCAAAGCAATTTGAGACAAAGATGACCACAGACGTAAGTTGAAAATGCTTGATAACTTTGATAATTGTACTTAAATTGATGAACATTCCAATAGTTCATGAGATCTAGAGGCGGTTGCAAGTCTCCGAAACCATCAAAATACACAACGTCGTTACCAATTTTTCGATAAGCTACCCAATGCGAGCCGGATCCACTTGCATTATCTAGATTGATTATTGCCGATTCGTTGACTCGAGAACCATTTGAAGGTAAGGCATTTCGCATAAAAACTCCTCGAAAATGTGTTATTTTCATTAATTTGGCATACTTGAGCAGATCGTAGTCAGTTAGGGCACGTTTTGATAGTCTTATTTCAACGAAGTTTTTTTTTCTTCCTCCTCTTCTTCTTTTACTCTTCAAAGAGATTCCAAATCCTTTATGATAAGGTTTTAAGAACAGTCCTTTACCAAGCATCTATTTCTCAACTTTCCCATTATGTCCTTTTTGTTCTTCCATTTGCTTCTTAGCAGCGTTTGCTCTGTTTATTGCTTGAGCTATTCCAGCTGCTCCTCCTGCAAGTGATCCTACTTCACTAAGACTAGCAAAAAGCGGAATGAGTGCTGGAAGAAAACCACCTACTTTGCTAGGTATTGATAGTATGCATGGAACGGTAACTTTACTTTTTCCACCAACTTTTTTCGCTTGCTCTCGAGCTGTTTTCAATGCTGATTTAATCATTGAGCGAGAATCATTGTCAGCAATGGCATATTTTGATAGTGTTTTGACTAATTTTTTTAGTTTAATCTTCTTTCCACGCTTTTTTCGCTTTGAAATTCTTTTACAGCCTCCAATACCCATACCAAACTTTGACTTTAACTTCATAGCACCGGCTACAGCAGCGGCTGCTGCTTTTTCTTTCAAACTAACGTCTTTAGATTTCACTCTGTTCCACGCTTTCTCTGCTAAAATTTGATCAGCAGCGTTTCTCTCTTGATTGTTGTCTCGATTCTTTGAGTAAGCAATATCGTGTTCCTTACAAGCGACGTCTAGATAAGAGGATTGATTCCAGAATCACCACGAGCTAAACGTTTTGCTAGTTTGGTGCCTGGACCACAGTACTTATAGCCAGGCAGATGAAGTTCAATAGGTAATTTATTTATCAGTGTATTCACAAAACCTGAACCTTATTTTCTTTTTCTTTGCATGATGCTTTCTTGCTCATGCAAGACTAACTGAAAAACTATAAATGCTCATATTTATAATATTTGGAGTTAGTCGTACCCGAGAGGTAGAATGGATCTGAAGAAGCAGTCAGCAAAACTACCAGTGATAAATTTCGATCTTTTGACGCAGCAACAGTAGCAAAAAATACAGCATCGTCATGGAAAATTGTTGCCAAACAGTATAAGAGCAGTATTTTGTGGACCATCGAATTGTGGAAAAACGAATGCTCTCCTATCTCTCATCATTCATCCTAATGGTTTAAACATTTACGTATACTCAAAATCTCTAAATCAACCAAAATATAAATTTTTGGAAAAACTTCTCGAGCCTTTCGATGGCATTGAATACTTTGCCTTCGGTGAACCTGATCTTCTGGTTTCACCCGATGAAGCTCGACCAAACTCAATTTTCGTATTTGATGATATTGCCTGTGAAAAACAAGATAATGTCAAAGCCTTCTATTGCATGGGTAGACTTAAAAATGTTGATTACTTTAACTTGTGTCAGTCGTATGCACAAGTTCCAAAACATTTAGTGCGTGACAATGTAAACTTGTTGGTAATTTTTCGACAAGATGATATGAATCTGAAACATGTTTATAATGATCATGTTAACACTGATATGATGTATCAAAGCTTCAAAGATATTTGTTCAATATGTTGGAATGATGGCAACCACAGTTTTCTCATTATTGACAAAGATCGTAATATGGATGATGGTCGCTACAGAAAAGGTTTTGATCAATTTGTAATAAATATACAGAATACTGAAAATGTTTAGTATTTAGTTGTGAAACTTCAAACTATCAAGATGTCAAACTTTAACCAGCAAACGGCAGTCCTACGCGAAGTTGAGAAAGCTAGAAATGCTATGAAAAGAAAGTACGATTTATTAAAATTACATAAATTCGAAGTGGAAAAAAATTTGAGTGACTCGTTCCGGCCAATTGTGAAACCGTTTGAAAAGCTTGTAGATGTAACTGAAAATAAAATAAAACAAGAAATAAGTATGCAACCTCCTCCCCCTGAGTTCAAGAAAGAAGCGAGAAAAAAGAAGAGATTTAAAAAGCTAGTACGAAGCGTCACATAAAGTGATGATGATAGCATTGACGATGAATCTAACGATGTCCGAGAATCAACTTTTGAGTCAGCTCTTAGCGACTATTTAGCAGATGATTCCGAACTGGAAAAAACTATCATTACAGATGATGAAAAATTAAGCGACACTGCTAATGAAAACCTAAAATATTATTTAACGAAGACTTAAAATCTTCAGATATATTATACGGAGTGCGGAAAATGCGTGATGATTCGCTAATGATTGGAAATACTCCAATAACTTTTCATACAGATAAATTTATAGTTGGTGATAAAGAGTATGTAAAAGCTCCAGGTCTAATAGAGTTACTATTTAAGAAACAACCTAACAATATTTTAATCACTGATGCTGATAAAAAAAAACTACACTACGATTTTGAAGGATACGACTGCACACAAAAAATATTCCGGTGCAACTGACAGCGTACGAGAAACAACAAGTAAAAAGTATACAAATTACATAAGTAAAATTTTAAAGCTTCGGCCAGCTAAAATTGGAACTGGCTTATATAAAATAGTACAAAGTCACACCCATACAGAACTTGTAGATCGTTTGAGATTACTTATAGCTGAAACGTCCGTTGGTAATAATAATCAAGTTAATGAAATACAGTCAATCGTTGAGGAACTTCGTGAGGCTGAAATCATCGCTTCAGTACCAAATGAGCATCGATGTGTTCGGATGACGTCTCGTTCACGCTGACGTATTACGAGGACCTCCTGGAATAGGATTCAGCTGACTAGTGATGGAAATTCTGATTTAGAGAATCGAAAGCTATGCAATGTAGGTCATACTACTGATCCAAATGATGCTACAAATTTGAAGTCTGTGAGAAAATTGATTAAGAATAAAAATGAAAAAGTTCTTGAAACTGTTCGAAAAACTGAAAGTACTATGAATAATAAAATTCAAAGCATTGAGTCTGAAATTGCTAAGATAAATGATATACTGTTAGATCTGCAAAAGAAAGTGCACATCGTAAACTCTACAGAATATAAACGTTTAGATCAAAAAAAGAAAAAATCAAAGCTGGATTAGTGGATGAACTTCATAAGCCTGCAAGACGTAATTATCAACGTCGCTCATTTCTCGTCAAAGATATTGACGAAACATAGCAGGCAGATCTTGTCGAGATGATTCCTTATGCTAAACAGAATAAAGGTTTTAAATATCTTCTTGCAGTCATTGATGTGTTTTCAAAGTATGCTTGGACTGTACCAGTCAAAGAGAAAACTGGAAAATGTGTAAGTGAAGCCATGAAATCAATTCTACTCAAAAAAAGAGTACCCAAGAATTTACAGACAGATCGAGGAAAAGAATTTTACAATAACGATTTTCAAAATCTGATGAAAAGGTATAAAATTCATCTGTCCTCTACATATTAATCTTAAAGCATCAATTTGTGAACGCTTCAATCATACACTAAAAAACAAAATGTGGAAGTTGTTCAGTCTACGTGGTACCTACAAATGGCATGATATTTTACAAGACTCAACATTAGAGTATAATAATAGCCAATATCGAATCATTGGAATGAAACCTGCTGAACTGAATAGAGACAAAGTGAAACGTATAAGAAACAAAATAAAAAAATCTCATAGAAATGCTTCAAAACGAGCTAAATTCAAAATTGGTGATCAAGTACGTGTTAGCCGAAATAAGGGAGTTTTTGACAAAGGATATACACCTAATTGGTCAACTGAAGTCTTCACAGTAAAGTAAGTTTTAAACACAAAACCCTATACTTATCATTTGAAGGATTATCAAAACCAACCAATAGCTGGAGGATTCTACGAGGAGGAACTTCTCAAAACTAAATATCCTGATATTTATTTGGTTGAAAAAGTTTTGAAAAAAAAGGCAATAAAGTTTTTGTTAAATAGCTAGGTTTCAACAATACTCATAATAGCTGGATAAATAAGACTGATATGTAATTTTACAATAAAGAAAATAAAAACTAAATGTTTATTGTTTATTTATTTCATTTAACTTTTTTATAAGTATAGGCATTATAATTGTATTTGTTTGTGCAATTCTTGCGAAACGTATTCGATCACGTGCAACCTGCTGCCACTTTCCACGTCGAGCTTCACCATGTGCAAATTTCCATTTATGCATAATATGAATATCATTGAAGCGAACGCGCTTTTTCCTGGAATTATCGGTCTCTAAATATTTATGTAAATTTTATGTGTTCGCTTATTTGAACTTATCCATTTGTAGCTATTTTGTAGAGTCCCCAAGCAAGTGTATAGGTAGTATTCTTTAGAAGAAATTATTTGTCATCGTAAGGGTTGAGTGCAACTTTTTGCTGTCGAATGGTTTCCACATTATGAAGCTTTGATCTTATAGCATGCTGCTTGCGACTCTGAATGCTCAAATTTTTCAAACAATCCAAGTAGTCATTAAAGTTAATGGTCTTTTGCACAACTGAAGCCTTGATACCCTTAACCTTTTTCATACAATCCTTATTATTCACACGTGTGCTATACATTTTGCTTCTCAACCCAATGAACTCTGTGAGAATCTGTCCATTACACTCATCTTTCATTAGTCCAACAATTTTTTTGTTCATGCGAGGCATATTAAACATATTGTCTACAGGATAATCTGATGTATCAAACTTGTCAATATTTCGTTTCATATCTTCATAAAAATCATCACATTTAATGGCATAAATGAGACTATCAGTGTTGGTATAGAGTAATTTACAATTATTTTTATACTTTTTTCGCATATAGTTATAATGAAAGTCGTACATATGTATCTTTGTAGCATATGTATCTTTGAGAGATCTAGAACTGTAAGTCCAACATAAATTGGTTTATTCATCAATATATGAGTTTTATTCATTTGTATAGCAGCTAAATTCTCATTAAATATTGCACTGCTGTGAAAGGTTGCACTTGAAATTTGAGCCTCAATCCCGTATCTTTCATCGTATTTACTCATAAATTTCACTATTGCTCGTTTTCTAACATTTTCCATAGTTTTGCCAAGTACAGCATTATTCATTGATGTAAAAAATTTTTTTTCAAATTCATTTTTTGCGGCTGATCTCTGACTGCTATTTAAATCAATGTATGATTTGAGCCAAGGTGATTGTTTGAATTTCAAAACTCTATGAATTTTGCGAAGCTGTAATCCATGTGAAAGAGCCGATTTTAAAGCCACATAATGAATCACATAATTTTTTTTAGATTCGAGAGAAGCCAAGAGTTTTTCATGCTTGCATCCTGGTGGTTTCGCATGTTCAGGACAGAATGGCAAGTCATTGTGATCGTCATGTATACTATATAGATAATCTAAATCGACTTCGAGAATAAAATCGTATGGATCAGCTAGCATTCGATAAATTGAAATCATCTAAATTTTCAAGCCATTCAAACTTATCGTATGGAAGATACTGTGAAAGACTGTGCCCGTACAAATTATTCGCATCTAAATAAATTAAGAACTGATTTTCTTCATCTTTATTATATTTATCAAGCATATATTTATGGTTCGATGCCGCATAGCGATTTGAATATTGACTTAAACCACCCCTGATTCCACACTCTACAAACAGCACCATATCTATATCAGTTAACAGCTTTAATTTTATTCCAGTATGCTTGAGCATTGCATCCCAAGAAAAGCGTGGAGTTGTGTAATCATGAGCTGGGTCGAGACCGTAGACTCGTATACTTTGATCTCGAAAATTCTCGAAAACATCAGTTAGAAGCAAGACATCAGTTTTCATATAAAGATCTGAATATTCACCAAGTGTATTAATATTAAACGTATTCCACACATTTTTAGCATGCTCATAATCCTGATCGGATATATGTGAGTCGCTAAGTATACTAAAATAGTCATCTTTTTCCGGCAATTTATCCTCGTCTAACTTTTCCCACGAGCTAATGTACTCGTAGGGTAAAACACCTTTTCTTGTGAAGAGATTAATTTGCTCGCTGCTAAAGTCGATAAATTCTTTATTAATAACATTGTAATCTTCTAGATACGATGCCAGTTTTTTTTAATGAAGAAGGCATAAATCTGAATGAATCTAAAAAATCTAACTTTTATTAAGCTATTTTCTACATGTTTTGTAAAAGAAATATATTTTTTCTTTTGTTAAAGGCAATAAATCAATTTGTCCTGGAAAGTGATTTGTAACATCTGATATGATAAAGTGTGCATCATAACCACTCAAATTATGAAGATAACTGGTACTATTTTGGAATCTTGATAGTTTAGATTGCATGAAGTGTGTGCGGACCTCGATATTTTCCT
>JACCIB010000858.1:0-77011 GCA_018906965.1 Philotrypesis tridentata
TGTAAAATCCTAGGACTCCCGGACTATTGAAGCAGGACACACCGGAGAATTATCGCTATCGTACGTGTATTTTTCCGCACGATCGACATCAGTATGTGTACGTGGCGCGGTGACAGCATAAAAACAGCGTGCAAGCCGACAATGTGCCAGTCGTTCGTCTGTAATGGTCGGAGAAGCATCGTCTTTGCAGCAGCAGCAGCAGCAGCAGCAGCAACCAATTCCAAGAAAATATATTAAAATACTGGTAGTGTTGTGCTATCATCTTGATGAGGAGCAACGCTTGGCTCTTCTACGCCAGGCTAATCGCAAACTTGTTCTCATTCTCGCCGAGTGCGTACTAAATATTCTCCATGGAAATGTACCGTTGAGCAAGTGCTACATCAGCAAATTGCGTAAACACGCGACATTACTGCGTAAAATCATAGAGCCAGGACAGTCGGTCAGGTTGTGCAAAAAACGTCTAATTAAGGCACGACGTCTTTTACCGACAATTGTGAAATCTGTTATATCAGCATGGAACATGCTAAGAAAATGATTTTGGTGCCGCAAGAGTGTATCGAGGGTTTACGACGACGACAACAACAACGACAACGACATCAGCAGCAGCAGCAGCACCAGCACCAACTTCAATGCGTGCAAGCAAGTGATGACGATGGTGGTGGTGGTGGTGGTGGTGGTGGTGAAACGTCTTTGGGCACTGTTCAGACACCGGACTCCGAGTTGTCGCGGCTCGATGACGAGATGAGCAAAATTCTTAATTCACGAAAAATTACGAATGATCGTGACAAATGGTCAATGTACCAGCAGGTTCTGCAGCGTTTCCTACACTACAAAAATGCAAACTCTCATGATAACAACAATGATGATGATGATGATGATGACGATGATGATGATAATAATGTAGATAATGTAGACAACGACGTTGTTGGTCAAACATCTAATGCTGTTGCTGCTGCTGCTAGTGCTGGTAATGCAGAAAAAAATACGTTATTATTATCCGATGAGCAAATTATGAAGAGTGTACCCAAGAGTTTTCGTGAAAATGCCACCAATATCATTGACTGTCTACGTCGCGCCGCCATCACGCAATTACAGACAGTTTATCCGTGTACTTCGACGGGCACACGTCCCTCTGGAATTCGTAGGCAATCCAAATCTTCATTCTGCTTTGGCCACCGCTATTCTGGAAGAGTCATCGATTATTCCCAGGCTGGGGGAGAACGAGGAGGCGGTGACTGCGGCGAAAAGTGAGGATCCAAATTTTTCAGTATTGTCAACGACATCGACGACGGCTTATCGGACACCTACTGGCGTGGCGGATCTCTCCAGCACCAGCACCAGCGAGGCCAGCAGTGGTGACGACGCACAACCAGTCAAAACTTCACCGATATTGCAACAAAAATTGGGGCTCAGTACTAGTAGTAGTAGTAGTAGTAGTAAGAGAAAGCGTGCCAACACCAGCATTTCTCTCGCGGATTCCTCGATAGCTTCAGTTGCGCCACCTACGAAAAAATTACTCAAAGAATCTGCTCTCTCTAAATCCTTGAAATGGGAACACATGGACCTAGGCGAATAATACCATCACAGCCATCTACTAGTAGTGCTGCTGCTGGTGGTGGTGGTGGTGGTAGTGTATTAGATATGCTGATTAATCAAATACCGTTTGAAATGCATGTGCCGGGATATCAGTTCCTCGGACCGGGCACCCATCTCGAGGAGAGGCTAGCACGTGGTGAGAGTGGCATAAATCCCCTCGACAGAACCTCTCTCGAGCATGACATTGCCTATTCGCAGAATGATGGCAGTGACGGTAGTACTACGCGTACTCGAGCCGATCGACGTCTTGCAGAGCGTGCTTTTTCGCGCATGCTATCCGATACGTCAAGCAGAGAGGAGAAAAGTGCTGCTCTACTAACTGTTTTATGCATGGTCGGTAAAATCGCACTAGATAAGGTTTATCGAAAAATCAAGCGAACCTTTAAATGTGCGCGCAAGAGGCAGAGGAGGCCAGTCGGTGGTAGACGCCAGTCCAGGTATGGAGTCTAAGCTCGAGAAATTATATTACGGCCTCCCATCTCCAGTAGCTTACACGGGAGGCGCTGCAATCGTGCAGGCTGTGAGGCGACAATATCCCGGGAAGGTGGTGAGAGAATGGCTCGAGAGTCAAGATGCACACACTCTGCATAAAGCGGTGCGATTACGCTTTCCCCGTCGCTCTTATCGGGTATTCAGCCCCTACGAGCTGTGGGAGGCTGATTTGGCTGACTTTCGCGCTCTCAAGACCTACAACGACGATTACACCTACGTGCTGGTTGTCATCGATGCCCTGTCAAAGTATGCGTGGGTAGAGCCACTTCATAATAAAACAGCGAAGAGTGTGGCCGAGGGTCTGGAGCGAATAATCAAGCGAAACGACGACCGATCACCCAAATACTTTCAAACGGACAAGGGCAGAGAATTCAGTGGACGCGAGCTGCAGCATTTTCTGAAAAAACGAGAAATTATTTACCGTGCTGTGCGCGATCCCGACATGAAGGCGGCCATTGTCGAGCGTTTCATCAGAACGCTGAAAGAGCGTATGTGGCGTTATTTCACACATCTTGGCACGAGGCGTTACATCGATGTACTGGACAAGATTGTGCAGTCGTACAATAATACGTGGCATAGCGCAATAAAAATGGCGCCATCTAGCGTGACTATGTACAATGCCGCTAGAGCACGTGAAAATTTGGCACGACGATACGATGGTGGTGGGAAACGACTACGTCATCGTATGCCTAAATACAGTGTGGGTGACTTGGTTCGAGTCAGTCGTGCTCGGACAGCCTTTCGAAAAGCATACGAGGGTGGCTGGACACTGGAATTATTTAGAATTGTGAGAGTCAACGACGCGAGACAGCCGCCTACCCACACACTCGAAGATCTGGCTGGCGAGGAAATTGAGGGATTCTTCTATGAGCAGCAGCTGAGCCGTGTACATAAGGATTTGTCGAGCGAGGCCTTCGAGATAGACAAGGTGCTGGAGAGTAGAGGTAGAGGCGCGAGAAAAGAGTATCTCGTCAGTTGGAAGGGATATCCTGAAAAATTCAATTTTTGGATATCCGGAAAAGATTTAGTAAATATTCAAAACAATCACAATGAGAGATGAATTCTACATTGTTTTGTCCAGCAACAGCAGTAAATATGTTTATCCGAACAATTCGTCGAATCATTTTACCACGCAACTACCCCAAAATTTTTCACTCCCCGGTAATTGGTGTGTGGGCCTCACAGAAATACAAATAGCCCTCACCTTCCAGCACATAGCCCCAAGAGACCGACTGGAGGGTGTAGTGTGTATAAAGACAGCTAAAGGACAAATTTACGCGGATAATAAGCTGCATCCCACTGAGGATACAAAGACCTTTAGTCGGATAAAATGTGGCGTTTATCACGATATCAAGACTCTTTTACACGAGATAAATAATCACGACAATGTAAAAGATCATCTCGTATTCGAAATTCAGTGCGGTGGATATATTCAGGTTAGACGCACATGTAGCCAAAATAAGTGCGCTAACTATGTCCATGCATTTTCTTTATCCGAAAAGTTGTCTAAAATATTAGGCTTTGACAGCAATGAATTATTATCGTGTGATGGTGAAGAGGAAAACACTGTTATTGGTAAACGGCCAGCTAACCTCATAAATGGTTTACCGAGCTTACTCATGATTTACAGCAGTATCTGTCAGCCTTACGTCACGGGTGATGTCTACTCGCGCCTACTGCGCACCATACCTCTTCATCTGCACGACTATACCTATGGTAGAATGCAAATTCAGAACTTTAATTCACCGATGTATTTGCCTCTGCTCTCCTCGTCGTTTCAGACGATTGAGATTGATATAAGGGGCGAGCAAGGCCAGCATTTGCCATTCGATTACGGGACGCTGACGGTGACACTACACTTCAAGCGCATCGACTGAAATCATTATGTCGCATCAGGCCGACGATTTCTGCTTCCTTTACAACGGCCACAATCAGACAGGCTGTGGTGTTGGTGGGTGTGATAGTGGGGGTAATTACGTCACAATTGATCGAAGATATTGTCAAAATGGCGCTGGTATTGGAAGCTTTTTGAAGGGTCTATATCGGAGCGCCTTAACTCTACTCAAGCGTGGTGCTAAGTCCGTGGGTCGAGAAGCAGCTCACACTACTGCGAGGATCATGGACGATGTGGTGCGTGAGAAGCTGCCTCTCAAAGAATCGTTTAATCGTCGTATTGGCGAGAGTGGTGGTAATCTCAAACGCAAGGCCGGACAGGCATTGAATAAAATGCTGATGCAGAATGATGAGGAGGTGGAGGGGGGTGAGTCAAGCGCGAAAAAGAGTAGGGGTTTCACCTATAAAAGTACGCCTGCAGCGCGAAAATCACAGTCAAAGAGCGACCGTGGAGGTGAGCGAAGCACTGCTACAAAGCAGAAGAAAAATAAAACACAGCAGAAGACGAAGAAGAAGAAGAAGAAGAAGACGACGAAGAAGAAGAAGACTAAAGATATTTTTGGTAGCTAATCTTTTCACCACTACCATCATGGCTTTTTTACACACCGACTCGTGTGACTCGTTAAAATCGGAGCTATCGCTATTTGAATTGCCGCCAACACAAACAACCATAGAGAACTCTCATTGGGTGCAGTATAAGCCAATCTCGTCACTTGCCGATCAAGCACCAATAGAATTTACGATCCCCGGAAATACGGAATACATTGATTTGGCGCACACAATGCTGAGTCTACGTGTGAGCATAATACGGACTACTACGCCGGACAAAGATGAGGAAACGCCACCTGCTGTCGGACCCGTAAATAACTTCATGCACACACTTTTCAACCAAGTGGACGTGCTGTTCAATCAGAAACCTGTATCACCGCCAAATAATGCTTACGCGTACAGATCGTACATCGAGACACTGCTAAATTACGGTCCTGCAGCAAAAAACTCGCATTTGACGAGTATCTTGTGGTACAATGACACAGCAGGTCACATGGACGACATTGCTCATGGTAATGACGGCTTCATTAAACGTCAGAAAATCATGAAAAATGGAAAAATTGATTTGCTTGGACACCTACACGTAGATGTCTTCAATATGGATAGATTATTGTTGAGTGGTGTTGAGGTGCGTGTACGTCTTATTCGCTCTCGTGATAGTTTTTGTCTAATGGCGGAAAGTGACGTGTACATTGCACGTATAACGGAGGCAACACTCTTTGTTCGACGTGTAAAGATTAATCCGGGTATTGCGCTGTATCATGAGAATAAACTCTCCAAGACAACTGCAAAATACCCTGTAACACGTGTGGAGGTAAAAAACGTGACTCTGAACAGCGGTGTCCATGGTCAATCAATCGATAACATTATACTAGGACAATTGCCAAAAAGAATTATTATTGGGTTCATTGAAAATCAGGCATACAATGGCGATGCAGGACTGAACCCTTTTAATTTCAAAAACTTTAACATAAATTTTTTGTGCTTATACGTGGACGGTGTGCAGGTGCCCTCGAAACCTCTACAGCCTGACTTCAAAACCACAAATACATATGTGGATGCGTATCACACACTCTTCTCGGGTACTGATATGCATTTTGCGAATATGGGTAATGCAATATCACGCGATGCATACCCGAATGGCTACTGTCTTTTTGCCTTTGATTTGACACCCGACTTATCGGCTAACACCGACAGTCATTGGAATTTGATTCGAAGAGGTAGCGTGAGAATCGACGTGAGATTTGATGACGCATTAGATGTCGTGGTGAATTGCATAATTTATGCTGAGTATGAAAATCTTGTGAAAATTGACTCGTCTCGACAAGTTTTGGTGGATTACAGTGGCTAAGGTAGATGGCGCTTCTACTACAAAAAGACGGGTATAAAAGGCGCCAGTCGTGTCGAGAGCGGTCAGTCAATTGGTGGGCCTCAAACTAAACGGACAGCCGCAAAAAAGCAGATCATGGACATAGTGGTTGATCTACAGTTTTTCAAGGACAACAAGGGCCGTATAGTGCCAAAAGAAGTGGGTATAGTGGGGGTTACTCAAGAAATTACAGCCCATTGGATTACTGCACCTATTTGTAAAACGGCATTTTTGAAGAAAGACATTTTAAGACAGAATAATTGGCTAACACTGCATCATCACGGCCTAGATTGGTACGAGGGTGACGTGACGCTGAAAAAGTTGTACAAAAGTTTGCACGAAGTTTGCCGAAGTGCCCGCAAAATATATGTGCGAGGGGGCTGAAAAAGCAAAGGTGCTGAGTAAGCTGACTACGAGAGATATTATTGATTTGGAGGAGAAGACGGAATGTCCACCTTTTCATAGATTACCGTACTGCGAAAAGTATTGCATGCAACACGCCATTAAACACTGTGCTCTCCACTATAGCTGTGCGCTCAACAACGCTTACAAATTGAAGTACTGGCTGACAGCGGGAGTCGGCGACGAGGATAAAGCCAAATCTTCAGAACGACCCTTCACCCCACCCTACGAGCTTTGCAATAATGAACTCTCTGGATATTCTCCAGCAACTTCGAAAAATGACCTCTCATGCGGTAGGAGTTTATCCGGCCGATCAAATTCCAGTAACGTGGGTAAAACCATGTGGTTTTGTGTTTAACACCGAAGATCATAAGAGACGTGGCAGACATTGGGTGGCAGTATACGTCACAGAAGATGGTGTTGGCTGGTATTTCGATAGCTTTGGAATGCCACCACGAGTTCCAGATCATTTGAGTCGAATTAAGCGAAATTGCAAACGCATAAGATGGTGTAATATTCAGCTGCAAAGCACTTTATCCGATGCTTGTGGGAAATATTGTATCATGTTTCTCTACTATATGTTTAACGGTTTGGGTATCCGACGATTTCTCAAGAACTTTTCATCTGATCTCAGCAGAAATGATGAGGTTGTCGAAAAATTTGTCGATAAGTTGCAATCTAATATTAAAAAATGTTATGTGATGCGTGAATGTAACTAGATATATTTGCTTACGTGGTTTTTCAAGAAATGATTTGTCTGTAAATTTCTATTGGGCCCCCACTTTCTGGGCTCTTCATTCTCATTGGTTCTACCCCCATCCATCGAAGCGATCCAGTTTTCGTATATAAGTCGTAGAGCTCGCGTGGACACCTCACAGTTCTCTCTTAATCGCACAACTTGTGAAAGCTCGAGGAAAAAAATGGCTGGCCAGAAGAGACAGTTGGACAGTGCGAGTCAGGCGGAGGAGAGTCAAAAGAGCAGGTATCGCTGCCATCAAATTCTACCCATGGTTTATGGACTGAACAATACCTACGGAAAACTTGTTCATGTGGGCCTAGAAAATACGGCAGTCGGCTCTGACGACTTTAATCCCGTTATTCGCCTCAGCAATCAGGACTTTCAAGGATTCTCCCTCTCACTGGCCACATGGACTGTGTTCCAGGAACAATTTGACGAGATCGATAGATTCTTTCATGCGTACAGTGACGAGGATATGCTGGATCAAAAAATCATCATTGACAGACTCACAATTAGATTTATGATCAGCTATTCTGATCGAGCCATCGAGCTGATTGAGGAGGCTGCGGTGACCGCGCAAGGATCTGATGGACCCAGGGCGAAAAGACCACGTAAGCCATCACTGGTATTTAAGAGAGTCACCTTTGACAGGCTGAAGGCTCTGACCAAAATTATCGATAAAAGAATTAAGTATTTGTTAAGTGCAAAAGATGCTATTGCGATTGTTGTGAGCGAGGTTGGAAGTTATTGTAAGGAGAAGCTACAAAATAGTCAAAGCTCTCAATACACTTATTTTACAGCGTATAATATAGAGTGTGCCATGCGTGACTTTGACGACACACTTGTCGATCAAATAGATAAAATCTTAAAAGATAAAAATATAGTTTTAAGTTTCGAAGATGTTTACTTAATTATTTACGAATTTATTCATTTACATATTTATAATTTAGTCGTATATTTAAATAGTACTTTATTATTACCTAACTCATAACTGTATCTAGATTTATAAGTAATAATTGAATAAATATGGTTATTTATCACAATACTCTCTCTTCTCATTTACCCGCATACTGTTTCCCAATACCTATCCCAAACATCCTACACATTCACTTTAGATGTAGTCTAGCTTTAAGTAAACCACTTTATTCAAAATTCCACAAATTACGTGTACTATGGAGAAAAAGAAGCATCTTACCAGAGTGTCTTCTCGTTCAGAGGGGACTTTGGAGAAATACCTAAGGTTCTCCCCAATTCAGAGGGGACTTTGGAGAGTGGAGGTCTCCTCAAAGTACCCCGCTATACTGTGGTCGAAAGGGGGAGAGGGGGGAGAGGGGGTCTCTCCCAAGTAGTTAGGCACCATGGCGACTGTAAACAAATATGTCCTTGACCAAAGTGACAAGGACAAGAGGTCACAGGGGTCAAGGCCATATTTGTTTACTTTCTCCATGGTGCCATCATACTACTTACAATATTACTCTAGTATTACTTTTCACGGGTCGGAATGGAATATCGATCGAATCTGTGTAATATTAAAACGGACATTCAACATCGCAGCAATGTTGCCTGATCGTGTCCTGCTGGTTACGTAACCTTCTAGCAATATAATTCATCCTACTTTATCTACCAAAATAATCTTCCAGCAATATTCCTGGAGTATTGGGTGCTATATGGGGTACTTCGATCAACTAGATGCACATATATAACGCCATGGACAACTGCCATGGGCGTTACAAACACCCAAGATGGTGCACCCCGAAAATGTTGGGCATACAGGAGCAATAGTAGAGGAAGATGCACAATATCTGCAAAAGATATAATTTAAGATATAATAAGCGCTCTCTGGCATAGCCAATATTGTACATTAGTGTTTGGCTGGCGAGGCGGAGCGGCACATCCCGGTGGGAGGACGGAGAGTCCGAGTTGTATGGTCATACTACATTATATATGCAGTGATGAAAGAAGCATTTGAACTGGCTGCGCGGGCTCTCGGCCCTGCCGCTTGATTCTGATTCGTGCCACTTCTTCGATAGCGTGCTTGCCGTGTATTATAGATTTACGTACGGAGCTCCGTTTGGGTTACATGTTTACTTATTTATATATAATTGTTTGCGACTGTGTTAGTAGAACCTGTTTATAAAGAGCGGTGTGCGTGCGGGAAAAAGCAGTTGATAATAAATCTCCAACGGTGTTGCATTAACATCAGGCGGCACCGGGAGCTGTGTTCCGGTCGAGCATTGTGCTGCGTGAGGATTAAATTTATTGTTAAATTATAGCTATTCGAACTAATTTTTATTAATTTATTTAGTGATATAGACCGTTTTGCGATTGTCGGCGCATGCGGCAAATTAGTATTGTTAATTTATACAAGGTATGTTATTAGTATGTAATTCAGCGGTTGTAATTGCGTTAATGTTAATTCTTTTTGTACATTTTTGCATAATTTTTTTGTATCTAGCCCCTGATGAGGACCCGTAGCGATGTCGAAACGTTGGCTACGAATTAAATTTCAATTACTGGCTCGAAGATATGCATATTGTTATTTTCCTTCATCCATCTGCAAAAGATATATGGACATGAGGCAAGCACCATACCATGAAAGGATTTGTCTGATCCAGAATGGCCACATACCCATTCACCACAAATGTGGGGAACAAATATTCTACTGATACTTAAAACATCATGTAAGATGCACAGAGGACCCAAAAAAGAAAACTCCTCAACGTCAGCGACAGCACCCTCCTCCAGCTCGACGGGTTCATCCTCTTCAAAAGACGAGGGATTACGGTGCCACCTGACACAAAAATCTCAAACAGCAGCTCAGCGAATGATAAAGTTAATGCCGCCGAGATGGCTGCAGAAGAGATCTTAAGATGCGCTCAAAAAGAACGAAGAGAAGAGAACCAACTCCGGCGACCATACAACGCTCAGGAGGACAATGAAATCTAACAACACCGAGCTAATGGTTCAAATCAATGAGCAAATCCAAGCCACGAAGTAGAGGATGGAGGAAGACGCATAACAATTTCACAGAGAAATGGACGAGGACACTCTGCAAGAAATATTTGACACAGTATCATATTTCAGCCTTGAATTCGATTAATATCGACCGGAACCTACAATAAATATTATCTTCTAATTTTATATATTTAATCAATTTCTCCGAGGTAAGTGTTAGGGAAAAGGTAAAATTAATTTTAACCCTGGGGTACATCGTGTGGGAAGAGGCGGCATACCGCTTCGCGCTCTTTTCGATTCAGCCAGCATGTGTTTAATAATGTTTCGCTGGCGAGACGGAGCGGCACATCCCGGTGGGAGGACGGTGATTCCGAGTTGCTGGACGAGGCGATGACCATACGGTCTTGCTAGGCAAGGCGGTTATGGAGGGGGCGATAGTACTTGTGGCGCGGGCTCACTGTCGTTTCGCTGTGTGAGATATCGTGCCGCCTCTTCGAATACTGTGCGGACTGTGTACGTACGACTGCCGTCTGGAGATTCGCAGCGAGAGTTATTTTAATTGTATTGAACCTGAATTTGAATGTATGAGTCGGTCTGCGGGAGGGGGGAAGTATTGCGAAAAGCTACGGATATGTTTGCAGTCAGTTGATCGTTTCCCTCTGCCGGTGTCGCATCATCACCGGGGCTATTAGTATCTTCGGTCTGCGCTGGCCGTAAGGATAATTTTTTAATTTTTAGCTTTTGTATCTATTGTTTTAGCTTTAGTATGTAAATTAATCAGGTTTCTTAATTTTAGTTTATTGACCAACTGGGTTTGTTTGTATGATGTATCTGAAAATTATGCTTGCGCAAAAATAAGGAATAGCAGTATAGGCTGAGTTATCAAGGAGGAACAATAAAACGAAACACAATAAATTCCCGGTAGAACTAACCGACTTGCTTCGGCATAAAAACCCCTACGAATTTAGGGGAAAAGCCGTAGCAAGCGTATTGCTTTATTCAGTAAACTCACAATACAAATACAATTCAAATACATATAATACTTCACACACTCACACATACATAATGGCTCGCACGCTTACCGCTCGCTGGTGCAACCTGGTGTGCCGCGACCAGAGTCCGGAGACGTCTGGTATTCAGGACGGGAGCAAGCCAAGGTAAGCTACCTTTCCGTGCCACAGCGCTCCGATGTCTCGGAAAATGGATGCCACGCCTTGGCTTCCCTGAGCGATGGTTGGCTCAACGGAGAGGACTCCCTGAGTGTCTCATCCGCTGATTGTCGGGCACAAGCACCTTCACTTCACTCACACTCTTACACATACGAATTCACGGGTTCAACGTTCGGCCGGCATGAGTATCACAATCTTTTACGTTGGAAAGGCTCGAAGAGAGATTACCGATCTGCTCTATTAAGCGGACAATTTCCATCTGTCCCACGCACACACGTTCTTCCTAACAGCAAACCTCGGGTTCATATAATTCGCTAGAATGTAGGCGGACCTAAAACTAAGGGTGACCAATCACGGATTGAAAATTCTCCCACTATTAGGCCCTCGCTTTCAGGGCATGAGAAAAGGCAGCCACTATTGGAAATTTCCCTTCCGAAATGGAACTACTATTACGGGGCTTATGTCCTAGCACAACCTAATAAACTTAATGTATAAAGTGTTTCCCCACACGTAGTGTTTCCCCGCACTTACGATCGGATTCGAGATATGTTCCGCATTAATGGTCGTCATCGAGTGTTTTCCCGTGCGTTAATTACGGTCAGCCGAGCCTTGACCAGGTATGCGATTATCGCCGAGTTCGTCGCTATCCCTAATTTTACCATCGAAGTTATGCTGCTATATTCTTCTGCGCAATCGCCGCGAACAGTATCCGGTGGTGTAATTTGTTTGTATTTAAAGGTAAACATTTTATTCTTAAAATTGACTTAATTTTGTAAAAGTCTATTAAATTTATATTTTGTAAAATATTGTCAGCCCCGAAGAGGAGTCGAGAATCGACTCGAAACGTTGCCTAATAAAATATAGTAGCTCGAAGAGATGCATCAAGTCTACCTCTCATTTAATATCCAGTTCGAGCGATAGAGTCATAAGGAACAAATTAATTTTAAACCATTTTTGCTTTTCTTCAACGTTTCGATAATTATCTATAATTATCGAAACAGTAGCTGAGGAAGCCGAAACTATAACAGTGTCCGTCTCCTTGCTTCTAGCTCCTCCTTCCCCCGCCTTAGATTGGCCGAGGAAGAGAACATTTGATTCTATAGGCTTTTGTGCTCCTCTACATGTTTCCTGAAGAGGGTGACAGTGATCACCGAAACATTGAAGAAAAGGAAAAATGTTATAAGACAAAGAATCTATTGCTCGATATTAATTTAAATATTGTGATGTTTCTGAGATGGCCGGGAGTGTTAAATAAAGGACGCTCTTGTTAATTATTAATATGCTAACTCTTTATTAGTATATAAGACTATATAGAGCACGTGTTGCTCGCTGAGACGTCCTGGCTTATCTGTTGACTATACCATCGTCTCTCGCGTCGCTCTGACACTCTACACTATACACCATATAGTGTATACACTCATACCTATGCGCCGCTGCGCGCGCACTGCTTTGCCGCTTACAGTGTATCTCGCGCTCACTCACACATCGCGCTTACACATATACTACAAATATAATTCTGATTTTATTTGTCTCTTCAAGACAACATTTTTATTTTTAAAAAAGATTGAAATTTAATGATTTTTTTCATAGAATATATCAGTGCGTTTCGCCCCGGACTACTCGCTGGACTCATCAGTAACATGACGAGTAGTCCTATCTTGATGCAACATGATATGCCGGGAATCAGTGTAACTTATGGAAAAGAATGGTAAATTAAACTAGTGGATCACGAAAAATTGTGATCCATCTAGTGAAAGAATTAGGAAGATTATAAGAAAAGACTCTAAATATAATTACAAGTTTAATTAATATCGAGCAATAGAGTCTATATTTCCACTAAGTTATGTTTCGGGGGTAAGTATGAAAGTGGTTAGAGCCATTTCTTTACTCCGTACGGAAACTTGTGGATATATTTACAGTCTTTTCTTATAATGTTCCTAATTCTTCCACTAGATGGATCACAATTTTTCGTGATCCACTAGTTTAATTTACCATTCTTTTCCATAAGTCATACTCATTCCCGGAATATTATGTTACGTCAAAATAGGACTACTCCTCATCTTACTGATGATTCCAGCGAGTAGTCTGGGGCGAAACACACTTATATATTCTATGCAAAAAATCATTAAATTTCAATCTTTTTTCCAAAAAATTTTTGGCTCGGAGACAGAGAAAATCAGAATTATATTTAAAAGGAAAAATGGTTTAAAATTAATTTTACCTTTTTCCCAACACTTGCCTCGGAGAGATCATAGACTCTTTAAATATTAAAAAATACCGAGGGATAGAGCCTTTACATATTGTGTCACACACATATTCAGATATACATCTTCTAATTTTGTTCCTTTCTTCTTCAATCAAAACCCAAAAAAAATATAACCAAAATTATTTTGTTCATATTTATTTCATCACCAATTGGACCCATGCAGCCCACTCCCGAATTAACACCATATAACACTAGAATAAGATACAGTAAAACAAACTCATAGCATTAAGACATTAACCCTTAATACCCAACGCAAGCGATCAACGTCACATGTGTTTTTGTTTGAACTGTTCACCGGGACGGTGAACGTTCTCAACGGAGGGAGGATGTCATGTGACGGCTTGCTCGCCTGCCAATTCGCGCATTAACCAACAAAATAATGATCAAGTCAAGAGAGCGGGTAGCTAGCACGGGCAAGTGTAGGCGCAGAATTCAAGGAAATAAAAGTATTTTGTGTCAAGAATTCTGCGGCTATTAGCACCTTCCTAGTAGTCGACTGCGGTCGATAAATGCACTACCGACGCTGCACTATCTCGGCTACATTGTTGCGAGGGCCCATAGCGCCCCATAGGTAAGAGAGACAGTACCGAGAGAGAGAGAGAGAGAGAGAGAGAGAGAGAGAGAGAGAGAGAGAGAGAGAGAGAGAGAGAGAGAGAGCGGCAGAGGAGAATGCACGCTAATTAGGAGAGGGAAGGCCCAGAGCGCTCCGAAAGCGCAAATTAGAAGAGAGGAGGTGTCACTGTCTAGAGATCCTCAGAATAGAACAGTCAGATTTTTTATCGATTTTTCACTTACGAGATTTATCTTGAGAATTTTTTGCTGCATTTAATTTAGTTTTAGAGTTTTAGAGTTACGTTTTTTGTGTACCACCATATAAGAGATTTGTATTTACTTTCCAATCATTAGAGAAATAAAGGCTTTACTTAAGATAATAATAAAAAAGGCCGCAAACGCATTATTTTTCTGCCGGAACCTTTGGATTGGTTTGAGTCTCTTTCCTTTTTACATAAATTTTATTTGCATATACAGAGAGCGAATTCCGTTATTGGATTTGCGAGGACGCAGGCACGACCAGCTTCGTTGGACGGTTAACCCGTCTAACGGGAGGACTCGCGCTAGATTTAGCTATTAGTTTTATTTCAAAGCTCAATTTAAATGTTTGTTCGTCAATTCTTCGAGCCTAAAAAGTTGCGCGTTACATATTCAAATATTCTTTTAAAAATGCTTGTTTTATAAGTTCACATGTACACAGAAACATCATTTTATTCAGTACACGATACAAGTTTATAAAATAATTATAAATTCATAAATACATTCATATCGGCAAAATTTTAAAAAGAAACCACGTATTTGAAATCCATATAAATTATATAGTTACATGTACACAGAAATAAAATTTCATAAATATCTTACTTAATGTACAATTATATATAACTTAGTCTGATTCTAATGCTCAATTGCTGTATTTCAAGTAAAACTGTAACAAAAGTAAAATGCTAAATATTACAGGGTAGATGCCTCTTTATCAGGAATATTTATTAAACCATCTTTTCTCCAATAATATCTAGGTGGACCCATACTGAAGCAGAATTTATCATTCAGAGGATCATCATTTTTTACATAATACATTAAATAAAAATTACACATTTCATCATTATTCGTGGTTCCAACGTAAGTCCACCTATTCCTTTCGCTTTTCATTGTGCATCGTGCAGCTAATCTATCACCATATTTTATTGTACCATTAAAATTAACATTGTAAAACATTTGCGGAGTCAGTGGATCTCTTTTTCCCAATTCTATCCATTCATTATTTTTTATAACATAACCAGAAACAACTTTTCCTAAACTATGAGTGTGTACTCTATAAGCAAATGGATAAAGAGTCTTGTTTTCTGCCAATTCACAAGAGGATTCCATATTTTCTATGCTGTTTGGTGGAATACCACCACCAGTTCCAAGTACGTATACTCCCGCCAATTGCGTCAAAGGTTGTTTGGTTATATGCAAAGTAATACCAGAATCGTCAGTACTTCCATCCTTAAACCGGTCGATATGAGAATAATGTACCTGAAGCACTAAATATTTTAAGAGAGAACTTTTACCAACTTTAAATCCCACTCCATCAGGGAGTAACAAAGCTGGAGCATCTCTAGCCCAAGCATAAATAATCTAAAAAATAAATCATAAAGAAGACTAATCAATATTCAAAATTATATATGTATGTATGCGTATTCTTGCATACGAGAAGATATGTATATATGAGAAGAATATGTATACAAACTTCAGAATCATCTTTACACGGACTTGCAATGGTCAGAGATGAATCACTGGAATGTGACATCTCTCCACAATTCCATAATGGTTTGGAACTACCTGGTCTAGAACAGCCATATAAAATTATATGATGCGCAGTATCCATTGTTGCATTTGGCTCGAAACCCACGATATAATAAGTATTCTTCATGTTGACTTTAACAGGTGTACAGAGATAAAGTTCGGGCTGAAAAATTATTATATAACTTAAATTCATATATTACTGACAAGACAGCGTATATTATATATAGAACAACACCCCTCCCATACACACACAAACATATATATCTTCCTACATTATATAGTTGTTTTGAGCTGAGGTGGAATTTAGCCCCCCCCCCCTTGCCCATCCATATGTATATGGGTGATTCTCTGACAAATCGAGCGCGCCATATTTTGACTTTCGCCAAAAATATTTTTAAAAATTTTTAACGATAAACACATCGAACATCTTTTTAGCAAATTTGCACTAGTTTAAGGGAAAAATATTAGCAAAGTCATATCTACGTTTGCTT
This sequence comes from Philotrypesis tridentata, assembly GCA_018906965.1. NCBI lineage: Eukaryota > Metazoa > Arthropoda > Insecta > Hymenoptera > Pteromalidae > Philotrypesis > Philotrypesis tridentata. Next base: position 16,262 of record JACCIB010000858.1, read on the forward strand.
CTACGTATAAACCTTTTAAGCCTTAAAATCAAGTTTTCAGCTTGATCGATCATCAATATCGAAGCCACAAAAATTTGATAAGATAGTTTAACTCACTATAAAAGAACTTTTGAAAGTCCCAGAATGTCAGAGGCCTTGGTTTCTCTGTGAGAAATAAATATAACAGCTTATTTATTAAAAAACGCAAGTTTATTCAAAAGAACTTGTTTCACGCATCAAAAAATTTAGGTAAAACAGTGAAATATTAGCATAATCCATCGAAATTTTGTTGTACTATATTATAAAAATGCTATAGAGTATACCTATATAATCAGTTTTAATATTTATAATAATGAAAATAAACTAAACAAGATTTTATACTTTGAAAAGCGCACCCGGGTGTCAGATACTCAATATATAATAGTTTCAAGGATATTTGACTTACATAAAAGTGAATAAACAATTATTTATAATCAATACATCCATACTTATGATTGATTTTTATTTAATTTTATTTAAAAACAAATTTTAAAAAGCATTTTTTAAGAGAGAGCAAATTAAGCTCTAGCAGAAGGGACTATCTCTCCATGTCTCTTGTTACGGGGTGGTGATGGGTAGACCCAGAGACAGAGGCAGGAGTTGATTGTACGGACTTTATTGGGCGGAGGAGCTCTCATGATGTCGTCTCGCTGGATCGCTCGCCGTGTAATGTGTCGTGATTAACTCACAAAGAATAGTGGCGATCGAGTCGCAATGAGTGGCGGCGATTGACTGACTAGCGAGTCGCCGACCTTTGGCTCGTCGGCTCGCATGCCAGTCCCAAAAGTGCATCATATGTACTTTTGGTGCGCGACTTCGCGCTGCGACGCTCGATGCTGATGTTGCGCTTAGGCGCATCCTCCGAGACACCGGACCCGTCCCGAGTTCATTGCTCGCGGACGTGACACGTCCTCGTGCCGCATGTCCAGCGTCCTCGCGGTGTACGTGTGTGCTATCTATGCGTGTTTGTGTGTGGTGTGCGGCCGCTGCCGCTTACATGTGTTCTGGAGCTCTCCAAGTATACATTCTTCCTTACTAACTAACAGTTACATTTTGTCTTTTTTATAATTAAAATAACAATTTTTAACTAACAATATTACTAATACTAATGATATAATTTATGATAGATGATACATGATGCATAATGATAATGCATAATAGTTCCATATTGTTTTGTTCTCTCTGATTAAAATAATTCAGAATTTATTGGTATAATTATCCATCTATTTTTTGCTACCCTGTAAATAATATATATTTATGAGGTTATTAATACTTAAAACTAAAGTTAGTATGGTCACGATGGTAGGTCTCTACTTATCACGGCTTGGCTGTGTATGCTATTTTGCACTGTATTTCAATATGTATTTGCTAGAATTCCCGTTGGATATATGTGAGTGATTTTTCGGGCGCTCTATTCTTCTTACGCTACGCGGCTATCTGCTGTGCCATTCTTGCTTTTACCTCCGCGCATTGCAGGTTGATTAGCTCTATCGCGCTTCGTTGTAACCCGAGCCCTATTTGGGTATTCGGTTTCAAATAGGGTTTCGAATGTGATCAGCCGTGGTTTGCTACACCGGTATCTCGTTTTTTTTATTTTGCGGCACCGGACGTGCCGCAAAAAAATGGTAAAAAGAACGAGTTATCCCCCGGGTGTGCTCTCGTCGGATTTCGATGACTGATTTTATGGGAATTATCGCGTTTTAGGTCAAGGTATGAATAATTTAAAATATATGCAATTCGGCTACGCAGTTACTTATTGACTTGATTTTTGTTTTTGTTTTACGGCCCCTCAGGTACCGCGAAAAAAAATGGTAAAAATACGAGTTTTCCTACAATTATTTATAACTAGACTCATTTTGAAATAATTGCGTAATTTTTCGGACCCTCTCGCCGGAGCATAGTCTGGTGCAATTGATCAACAGAGCCTCTTTAGCTTCCCGTGTGAGTCTGTGCTCACTCACAGGCGCTCTATAGGCTCCGGACGGATGGATCAACTGATGAGCTCTATCAGAGATCGGTCTAGGCCCCTGCATTGAGATTACCTAGAATTATTCAGAGGATCGCTCTGAATCATTGGGCCCCCGTGTTGAGGTACCCAAATATGTATTTCCTTCTACAGGGTCGTTATTAATAATTGTATGGCATATTTCCCTTTAAACGGTTCTGTCTGCAAGGAAATCGCCAACTCTACGCAGATCCTAGTCTCCGGCTAATTTCCCGCTAAAATTAAGCTTCTATATCCTTTTCTAACCTGTACTGCATGTTCTCCGATTACTTGAATTTATAAGCTGATTCTATTCAGCGGTTTTTTTCCCACGCGCGAAGTTTTCATTTTCCTTCTGCGCGTTTCTCAGAATTTTGATATGCCCCGACCTAATCGCAGTTCTCGATACGATTCGTGTTCCGACCGTTTTTCGTATTCTACGTCGTCATCAGATTCCCGGCTGTCTTTACCGATAAAACAATTTTTTATTGTTAATTCAGCGGTGTTTTTTTTAATTTTTGTCGACGCGTTAGAGCATGTGAAATCTTTTGGATTGATTAGCAGTTTTTATACACCCGGATCTTCATATTACGACGTACTTTATGATTTCTTGTAAATTGTAACTATATATAACGATATTTGTATGATCTTTTATGCCCGGCGCGCTATCAGTACATTGTAAAATTTACCTATAAAATTGTACTTGGTAAAATTATTGCGAAATATAATTCTACCTGCTTATACATGCAGCTTATATAGCGTATGCGTTTCTGATTTTTCTGTGTTTATTCAGATGTCTTAATTACATCATACTGATTATGTTTTACAATGTACTGATGTTGATTTTTGGCGCCGAGCGACTTATCCTAACTCTAATATTTGCGCTCAAATTTGTTTTCTTCTAATGGTCCTATTATATTTGAGATGGCTCTCATCTGTTGGGAGCCTGGGTCACCGTTTATATATGAATATTTAACCACGTGGTGGAATTGCGAGAAACATGATGGATGTGGCTTGAGCCTACTTCTACTCGCATATTTTTTATTTCTTTTCATTCGCGGAGAATTCAGCTTCCAACGTTTGCGTCGGACGGGCGTAACACTAATGGCGTCTGAGTATCCGCTATCCTCGAAGCTCGCGTAGCTTGCGTATTTCCCGATGTTACGTATCCCGTCGTCACGCTGGCTTTCGGTAGTTCCCGTCCATGTTTTCGGGTGTCGGCGTGACTTATTCTCAGAGCCATTGTTGCTCTGGCATTTGAAGTCTATCTCGACTTCGCCTCGCGACGTTATTGCGCGTATTGGGGCGATTTTTTCCTCATCCTTCGACTGCGTGATATCGCCGCTATTTTTTGAGCTGGCGTGCTCATCCGTGGGACCAACGTCTGGCTCTGCTATTAACGTCGCGATTTCTCGAATAACTCTTTCCACTACTTGGATTTGCTTCTTCACGACCTGGCCCCTAATCCAATCGTCCGCGGTTCCTTGAAGATGTTGCAAATTTCGGAGAATTTGTCCGAATACACTTTTCAGGTCGCGTATCATGTCACAGAATATCTCCGCCTTTGCTGCGTCCCCATTGAAATCGGGTAGGCTTTTTAATATTTTAAATATTCGAGCTACTCCATCGTTTGAACACTCGTCCGCCGAATCAGTCTCAGATGGTGGTTCACTGTCTATATTCATTGCTGGCGAATGGATTTTTGCTTCTTTCATTTTAGCTCTGTCTGTTTGTATTTGCAATGTCTTTACTAGTCTATGAAAATTTAACCGTGCCGCGTGCTCAGGACTTGCGCGTTTTATACGTAATAATGCAGGGCGCCGTGCTGCAGCCGGCGCACAACGTGTCATGATGTGCGATCAGGTTGACTTTGGGGGTGCCTTTGGCACGAGACTGTATCACGGCTGAAAATACCTGCGTTAGTCGTTTAATCCCGTTACGGAGATCTCCGGCCGTATATTCGTTTTACTTCAATTGATCGCCGAGTGTATATATAAATAATAGGACACGCGACACTGTAGCCAAGCTGCGATTAACAATGGTAGAGACTTACAACTTATAGAAGACGGTGGTGATGATCGATGCCGCGGTTGCTGCGGTTTACGGTTGCAGAGTTGCGTGGGCAGGTGAGCTGTGGGCTACGTAGGCTGCGTGGGCTGCGGCTGTCCTGCTGAGCTGCTATGTGTTGCGCGCGCGCCGACGGCTGGTCCGCGTCGGCGTCTGGTGGCGCATGACGACTGCTGCGTTGGCTCAGATGAGCTTTGTTGGTTCAGATGAGCTTCGTTGCGGGAGGTGAGTCTGAGTCTCCCGTTGACCGAGTCGTGTTGTATTTCAATGCCCGGCCACAATGATTTGGATGGCCCGGGCGCTCGGTATAATCTCCCTTGATTGAGCCCTGGTATATAAGCGATCACGGGCCTCAGCGACGTCTCTTCCAATTTATGTGGTGATGTGGCTCACAAACTTGTGGTTTTATCTCTGCCGAATGGTGGCGGCAAGAGAAAAAAAAATCCTCCAAGTTGTTGCACTCAAGTCGCGTGATTAATGTAGAGTCTCGTTACTCCTGCAGTTCTCTGTGCTGCAGGGCCCCGCTTAGGGATGCCAGTTGTTACGGGGTGGTGATAGGTAGACCCAGAGACAGAGGCAGGAGTTGATTGTACGGACTTTATTCGGCGGAGGAGCTCTTATGATGTCGTGTCGCTGGATCGCTCGCCGTGTAATGTGTCGTGATTAACTCGCAAAGAATAGTGGCGATCGAGTCGCAATGAGTGGCGGCGATTGACTGACTAGCGAGTCGCCGACCTTTGGCTCGTCGGCTCGCATGCCAGTCCCAAAAGTGCATCATATGCACTTTTGGTACGCGGCTTCGCGCTGCGACGCTCGATGCTGATGTTGCGCTTAGGCGCATCGTCCGAGACACTGGACCCGTCCCGAGTTCATTGCTCGCGGACGTGACACTCTCTAATAAATGCATAAATGTAGTAAATTTAAACTTTAGACCAAATTAAAAAAATTTTAGGAAAGATTGACGGTAAAATAAGTAGATGAGAATATTCTATCGGATCTAGCAAACAAAACAGAGTAGGTGAGAAAAGCCCAAAAACATTCATTAGATGTGAAAATAATGTTGTAATAGATAAACATACTGCAACGGGAAAAAGTTTGCGTCTTCCGATGAGGTAATCTTTTTTATGAAAACGCCTAGAGAACTGAGACTTGATGTCTGAGTTAAAGAATTTAACGACGAATGCGCACATATGAATATGTTATACATTATTTTGTTTATATTAAGAGTTTATAATGTTACAAGTGAAAATATGTAGCTCGAAGCCCGAGGCGAGCTCAGCAGGTTACGCGCATGCGCGAAGAGTCGAGAGCAGCTGGAACTGCAAAGAGCTACATTTTTTCGCTTGTAACGTTATAAACTTTCAATATAAACAAAATCATGTATAACATATTCATATGTGCGTATTCGTCGTTAAGTTCTTTAACTCAGATGTCAAGTCTCAGTTCTCTAGGCGTTTTCATAAAAAAGATTTCCTTATCGGAAGACACAAACTTTTTAATCATCTAATGAATGTTTTTGGGCTTTTCTCACCTACTCTGTTTTGTTCGCTAGATCCCATAGAATATTCTCATCTACTTATTTTACCGTCAAACTTTCCTGAAATTTTTTTAATTTGGTCTAAAGTTTAAATTTACTACATATATGCATTTATTAGAGAGAGATGGAGAGATAGTCCCTTCTGCTAGAGCTTAATTTGCTCTCTCTTAAAAAATGCTTTTTAAAATTTGTTTTTAAATGAAACTAAATAAAAATCAATCATAAGTATGGATGTATTGATTATAATTAATTGTTTATTGACTTTTATGTAAGTCAAATATCCTTGAAACTATTATATATTGAGTATCTGACACCCGGGTGCGCTTTTCAAAGTATAAAATCTTGTTTAGTTTATTTTCATTATTATAAATGTTAAAACTGATTATATAGGTATACTCTATAGCATTTTTATAATATAGTACAACAAAATTTCGATGGATTATGCTAATATTTCACTGTTTTACCTAAATTTTTTGATGCGTGAAACAAGTCCTTTTGAATAAACTTGCGTTTTTTAATAAATAAGCTGTTATATTTATTTCTCACAGAGAAACCAAGGCCTCTGACATTCTGGGACTTTCACAAGTTCTTTTATAGTGAGTTAAACTATCTTTACAAATTTTTGTGGCTTCGATATTGATGATCGATCAAGCTGAAAACTTGATTTTAAGGCTTAAAAGGTTTTTACGTAGAAGCAAACATATATATATATATATATGACTGCTAATATTTTTCCCTTAAACTAGTGCAAATTTGCTAAAAAGATGTTCGATGTGTTTATCGTTAAAAGTGTTTCCCTAAGGAGCTACAAATTAATGAAAATAGGCAAAAAATGCAAAAATTGCTTACTATGCCAACTTTGAGCCTCTGTAACTTAAATGAAAGTGATGGAAAAAATCTGAAAAAATTCAGGGGCACTCATAGACTAGTAAAGAATGTTTTAAAAATATTTTTGGCGAAAGTCAAAAAATGGCGCGCTCGATTTGTCAGAGAATCACACACACACACACACACACACACACACACACACACACACACACACACACACACACACACACACACACACACATATATATATATATATATATATATATATATATATCAGAAACTAATAATTTTACAAAAAAATGTTATGTAGAAAAGTTGTAGATCTATTTAATATCTACAACTTCCTCATTTACAGTTCTCTGATTGGACTTATAACTTTCGAGTTATATTTAAAAAAATCGAATTTTGCAATTTTACAAATTTTTTTAGCACTGTTCGCCATTTGCAATCGAAACGCTGGAAGTACAGTTTAATTTGATTTGCCATTACCTATATAAAAGAATTTTTTTATGTCAGATTACAATTTTTTTCACTTTATCATAGAAGCATTTCCCCATTGCATGGACTATTGTGTTCAAAATATTGCAGGCACGTATAAAAATGATTTTTTACGTTTGCATAACTGTAAGGATGAAATTGTTATTTGAAAATGATACTATAGACAGTTATTTTAATAACAAGTTCTACAAAACGAGATATTTTACTAAGTAACGAAAGCACACCATCTACTTGTGATTCTGAAGTTGTACCTCTTATGCAGTTTGCACTCTACTGCAGGTGCTTAGCGAAATTGTTGAATTGCATACATGTAATCAGATCATAATATTACATATATTATGATCTGATTACATGTGAGTACATCTGATTACATCTGATTATTTTTTAATGTGAATAACATCTTTACGGACGTTTTAGCGCTTGAGTTGGAATGGGGGGTTTGCGTGAAAATTTGGAAAGCAGAGGAGGAGAAGGTGTCACAGAATTTGGGCAGAGAACGAGAGGCGCGTGATCCCCCACAAAGTTGCAATGTAAATAATAAATTTTACAAATTTCTCGATTCAAGTTTGAGGGGTAAAGTAATATTATATAAATACAAATAAAAAGATACTTTGACTTAATAGATCTAAAATAAATTATAATTTAGCATGAGGTTGATAAGGATTCGATTAAAGTGAGAAATAATGAATTATTTAAAAATATTCTCACACACACACACACACACACACAAACAAACAATTCTCTCTCCCCCCCCCCTCTCTCTCTTCCTCTCTCTCTCTCTCTCCCTCTCATAACGTGTATAGTGACGCACGACCGCTCCTACGATCGAGCACCTACACATAATTATTCCTACAATATATTCTCATCTTAGTTCTCTAATTCACGTTATATGAATCCCAGTTCTCTGCCGTTTCTGCGCACCGGTACTATCATACATTGGTCACTTAAGTCGGCCGAGCTGTACCTTCTGAACGCCCGACAACGAGAGAACTTCTGTATAATAAACGTGGTATTACAACCACGATTGTATTACTCGTGAAAATTTTTCTTTCCATTTCATTCGAAATCGTATTCGAAAAAATTTTACCTGAACTGAGACGTTCGATGACCATCTGAAGTTTTTAGAAGTGGTACTGGTCAAACTCGTGGAGACAAAATTAGCCATCAATCAGAAGAAGAGCCATTTTTGCCGAATTGAGGCGAAATAATTTGCGGTATTGGTCAATCGGGACGGATTGCGTCCGGACGCCGAGAAGATTGCCACCATAATCGATTACCCAACACCATGAAATAGTACACACGCACGACGGTTTATGGGTATGGTAGTATGGTATCTGAAATTCCTCCGATATTTTCCCGATGAAGGCGACAATGATCGCCGTTTCTCCGGAAGCAAAGGTCTTTTCATTTTTTACCATTTCCTAAACACTGCCTCGGAGAGATCAATAAATTCGTTCAAAATTCTGATTGACAACTACCGAGGGTTAAAGTCAAATTAGATACAGAATCCGCTCTTATCTAAATACAATGTTCATTCGAACCTGTTCAATTCGCAAACAATGTAAACCTGAGAAATGGATACCGTTTGGTCACATTGGTCTCCGTAATTTTCCTTGACCGTGGGAAATGGTAGCAGGAGACGTCATGGGTCCACTTCCGAGATCGACTCATGGATTCGAATATTTACTTGTATTTCAAGATATGTTCACAAGATGAGTCGAATGCATCCCCATTCGAAAGAAAAACACTCAGTTTATTATCGAATATCTGAACCAGTAAATCTTACGATTCGGAACTCCGAAAGTGTTCTACGGTATAAAATTCTGCAATAAGGCTATGAATAAATGACTACAGGAAGGCGGTACGCATCATACTTACATACCTCCATAGCATTCCCAGCCGAACAATGTGGAACGGGCGAATAGCACGATTAAAACTCTGATTCGAGAATTTCTCAACGAACATCACAAAAAGTGGTATGAACACATTGCTGTGTTCATCTTCAATATTACCACGGTGACTCAAGAATCTCTGAAGACTTAGCCAGCTAAACATCCGCGTCAGACATTATTCCGTCAGGAAGAAATTGCAGCCACAAATAAAGAAGAAAAACCAAGCTGTTGACGATTGGAAGCAGAGAATGGAGAAAAACGGCTCAGAAACTACAAACTAAGTATGACTCAAGACAGGGACTCGCGATACTCAGCCAATAACCTGATATTAAAGAAGAAGCGGATATTGTCTTCTGTCGCCGAAGGCACACCAACATCCTCAACCTATTACTTTTAATTATAACGATTTACCCCTCTCCTTTCTAACAAAATTTCTCTAACATTTGTTTCAAGTACACGCTTTAATTGACAGAGTTTTATTTTCTCGGCGTCTCTGAATTTGAAGGTCAACAAAGTAGCTTGCATCTCCCACAGTGATGGTAAATTCTTGTTTAAATTTATTTAAAGCTTTACTCAAAACGTCGAATGACTTGCTCGCAAGTAAGCCGTCGTCAACAAAGAGAGCAAGGTAGACTTTGTGTCCTTCGAATTCGCTTACAAAAATACATTTTTCCGCCTCACACTCTGAAATCAAATTTATACAAAAAACTTTTGAATTTCGCGTTCGAAAATTGCGGCATGTGCCTTCTGCGCCATGCTCTCCCCTTCTGAGTTGCTCTGTACGTATCTGAGGACTCAGATGGACTTTATCCTTCTCGCATTGGGCTCTTGCGGTACGAATTTCCAGATACCATTGCGATGGTGAGCGTCCAGCTCCTTCGAAATGGCCTTCCGACACTTTTCTGCATTGGAACCGATTAAGGATTCATTGAAAGTTTTAGGAGTGTTAAAAGCAGAGAAATTTGAACCGTATTTCATAGGTTTTTTGAGTTTGATTCTATCTTTTAAAGGTAGTTCTCTAGCCAGGACTTGCTGGGGCGGCCGGCGAACGCGTACTGGTGGATCTTCGTTCCTTGCAGCTTCTTCGTCTCCTTGTACGTCCCCATCGACGTTACCTTCATTGAGACCCAGCGACAGATAGTCCTCCTCCTTCTCGGTGTCCGGCAGACTGTGGTTTTCCTTCCTTGACTCGTCGAGTTCCACGTGTCTAGCTACTGCCACTTTCCTAGTGACTGGACAGTACAGTCTGTAGTTGGAAGATTGCTCCTCGTATCGTACTAGGATCAATTTAGCTGCTTGATTTTCGAGCTTCTTCGTTTGAGCTTTAGGGATATTCTTGAACGCTGTTGATCCAAATACCTTCAAATGACTAAGGTCGGGCTTCTTCTGAATCCACAACTCATACGCTGTTTTGCCCTTTTCTTTCGTTGGCGTTGACATAAGATTAAGCAGGTATACGGACGTGTTAACTACTTCCGCCCACAGTCAACGAGGTAGACCAGCTGAGTTGAGCAGTGTCCTCGCGCACTCCATGATAGTGCGATTCTCGCGCTCGGCCTTGCCGTTTTGTAGTTTGTCAGGAGTGTAGGGTGCCATTCTCTCATGAACTATACCTTTTGACTCTAAGAATTTTTTCAGTTTTTCATTCACATATTCTAATCCGTTGTCGCTTCGCATCGATCTTTATAGATCTTCCAAACTTGTTGTTGATTAAACTTTCAAAGGTCATGAATTTCTCGGCGACATCGGATTTATGCCTGATGAAATATGCGTGACGGTACGATGTGGCATCGTCAATAAAGGAAACGTAGTAAAGTGCTCCACCTAATGATGCCTCTCGTATAGGCCTGCAGACGTCACTATGGATCATCTCCCCTGGCAACGTAGATCTTTCACTTTCCTTCTTGAACGGGAGTTCGTGGGATTTATTCAATTTGCATCCCTCACATACAAACTCGTCGGTTCCTTTCACTGTAACTCCGTTCACCAGATCTCTTAGCGTCAGATCCTTGAGAGAGCGTACGTTGATGTGTCCCAACCTTTCATGCCAGACGCGCAGATCAGCAATCGCCAGGTTGGCATAGGGCTTTTGAGGTATCTCCTCTTTGATGCACAACCGATATACTTGATTTAACTGTTTGAGTCCTACGACGAGAGGGGCATTGCCGCGCGCAATCTTGACCAAATCATCCCTGAATTCTACAGTGAGACCTCGCGCAGTTGCTGATAATACGTACGTAGATTACCGCCTCCATCCATTCATTGTTCATGAGCCTTTTCACCTTCACAGAGCCCTCGCCGACTACTGAGTATTCGTGGTCATCGCCTAGAACGATCGGTCTGTAATTAGTTAGCCATTCCTTCCGAAAGGTTATGTATGCGGAGGCCCCGCTGCCGGTAAGCCAGGCATCATCCTGATCGGCATTCGACGTTGCTCTCTTCTGCTCCGCCGAGGGATATTTGTAAGCACCCGTCTCGGCTCCAAAGTCACCTTACGCAGGACTTGGATATCTTGCTCGAGGTGACTGAGCACAATTCGTTGAATCGCCTTTCGGCTGCGTTTGCTTGTCTTTACGCTTGGGACAGTTGCGAGCATATAGTGGCCTTTCTCGGTACATACATAACATTCGCCACTTTTCTTGAATTTTCTAGAATTTTTCTTCTTTGTCTGAGCACTCTGCTTTTGGCCACCAGCCGATTTCTTTTTTGAGGTAGCAGCAAGAGCTGTGGTTCCACTTTCGTCGACTTCTGGAAAGCAATCCTCCTCGATAAGCCTGGCCTTGAGAAAATCTATGATCTGTCAATCTGGATCCATCGTTGCCCACGATCTAGATTAGCTACTTAGCGAGATTTTGTACCTTGGAGATGTGCTGTGCCATTGTGTCGTTTCACTCCATCCTGTACTCGTGAAATCTTTGACTAAGGAGCAGCTTTTTTTGTTTCCATCTGTTCTGGCTCCATCGACGCGGAGATTAGGTACTTTGCTTTGGCGTCCTGCTTCATCCAATTTTTACTTTCATTTCCGTTTAGATCGTTCGGTCTTTGTTGTGTGCCGTCCACATATGCTAACAGATCTTCGCTACCAAGGCGGCTGTCAATTGAAATTTCCAATGCTGGAAATTTTTTCCATCAAATTTTACCAAGCTGCGTGCTGATATCTCTTCCGCCATTTTTATTTCACCTTGACTCGCGCAAACGACTTCTCACGAAAATCACACGGCACTTTGTATTTTCACTGTCTTTTACCTTATTTTTTCCTTACGAGCGCCTGGGCCCATAACTTGTCATCGCAGATATGGATTCGGAAGGAAAAGACGTAATTGTAGTAGAAAATAGTTGTATATTTGTGAAACTAAAAGACAGAGTTGACGTAGCGATACACACTGTTCGAGCGCTTCCTAAGCAATGCTCGCGAGAGAGACTTGTCCGCCAGACGAAATGGGAAAAACATCGCTAGGCGTCTCGAGTAGCGCCCTCTTTCTCGTGAGAAATGTGGAAACTTCTACACCCTCCAATTATGTATTGCAGTATCCAACTATCGCCTGGAATCATGTTCTACAGCATACTTCTATTGCCTAGTATCATGTCCTCCAGCGTCCATGCACCTATCGTCTCTACTCACCCCCTATCGCCTTCAATCATTGGCCTTTTCAATTGCATATATTACCTGTACCTGTTATCAACAATATCATCATCCAATCATTTCAATCATAATAATTTCACACACTTGAAACCCTTCCACCATTCACCTAGCACCACCATCCTCCACCTATTGCTGCTAATCATTTTAAAGTGTAATTATGAACTTGGGGTAAAACATAATTAAAATCAGATTGAATTATTTTGAAGGTCTGACTATCAACATCAATTACATATATTACAATATAAATATATGCATATATTATTAATTTTTAAGACCAAAAAAAAATTGAATACATTATAGTACTATCCACAGTCTTTTATTTGGGCTTATGTACTTTTACAGTCAGCTGTTAAAGTACAGATTTACATTTATCAAAAGATAAAAATATATAGCAGGAGAAACTTATAATACTTAGAAGAATTATATATAAGGTTTTAATGAAATGGTATGCAAATGGAAAAATGAATTTTCATAATGTTTGCTTCTGTGACAACAACATTCAATCCAATGACTATTTAATTTTTTTTCTGACTTAATTTTTCCAGATTTTCATGGCATGTAACCTAGTATCAATGCTTTTTTAAAGAAACTTATTTAGTACATGATTGTACCAAAAAACTAGAAAAAGATATCTCCACATTCTTGCTCATAAAATATTGGCTGAAAGTTCATTGATGAGCTAGTGCCTAAAGAGTACAAAATAAGGTGAAGTTCAAGTAACAAGACGTTTTGATGTTATCTATTAATATTATTTGTAAATAATCTTATCTACAAAAACCTAATAAAGGCTAATCACTTTTAATAGCTTTTGTACATTTTCGACTTACAAAAATTTCAAAGTCTTAAAAATATTTATAAAATCTAAAAAAAGCTAACAAACATTCAAAAATATTATCAAATACTATCAATTATTAAATACTGTCCAAAATCTTATAAATTGTTATGAAAATCGAATAGAAGCTAATAAATTTTATTCACAATTTATATTGTTTATAACTTTTATTTGGGTGATTCTACTGTAACTGGCCCAGATAGCATCGAGAGCTTGTATATTCTAGCATGAAAATTAATATTTTTTGGCTATAGTGGGTATATAATGTAGAGATTTAATAAAAAACTTAAAATGTCAGTTCTGTCCCCTGTCTGAAACAATATTTTTAATATAAATACTTGTCTCTGGTAAAAATAAAGCTTAAAACACTAAATACCAAATTATTTTAAAACTACCTAGTTTATTACAAACATTAACGTGTATATTGAACTCAAAATGGAGAAATTAATATTGAATAAAGATGAATACTTTTTATCCAGCAAAACCCAGAAAAATCTTGGTAATCGCGTTTATGCTTTTAAAATAAGTGTCAATTTTAAAGCTGAGAATGTACCATGAATTTTGCAGTGAAAAAGAAGTTGGAAAATCAAAATTTTGGCAAACTCAATCCACTTATCTTTATTTTTACAGTGTACAAATAATTGGATCAGTTCTGTCCCCTGAGAAAATTAAGGTTTAATAATATTTGAAGATCAGTAAAGCTCGTTGTATTATAATATATAATAGTTATAGTAACTCAATGTGTGGAAAAAATTGTAAATTAAGTGTGTGCAATTTACGAGCTATATAAAGTTAAAATGTCAATTTTGTGCCTGTTAGTTCATTATGTTAATCATTTTATTATGTATTCAGAGTCAGTAACTTTTTATGACAAAAAAGTAACAAATTTAAATATTAAATAAATAAATATACTTAATTCTAACAGAAAATATAGTTAAAAATATTTTTTGTTTCTTTCATTTAAAAATTTTATATAATCAAAATAAGGCCAAAAATAAACTTATATTTTTAATAAAACCACTGTAATATTTTAATAAATTATCATTTTTAGCGTATTTTTTGTTTTCTTATTGAATTTTATACTCTAGTATTATTTTAATTATATTTTATTCTGAGTGATCTGTTCGGCTCTCTACTAAAATCACAAAATATTTCATAATGATCGATATAGACACTCCATAGTGGATTCAATTTGTATATCTTGATCCAATGTTTTAATAGGGAAAAAAATGAATTTTCTTTATGAAACGGCAAATTAAGAAACAAATATTTTATGGCTGATCTGGGCGAGTTACGGCAGACTTACTCCATATACATAAGTTTATTTCCATCTGGGTCTGAATAGATTTTCCATAAATATTGAAAAATTGTTTGAAATTGATAAAGAATTAGTGAACAGAGTAAATAACTTCAAATATCTTAGTATATTAAAACAAACTTTATTTGTTTATTTTTGTAAATTATTCATTTATCAATACAGTTGTTTAATAAAATTATAAATTATGAAATCTATAAGCATTAATTCCGTTAACAAATGTACAAATAAGTATTAAAAATTCAAAATAAAAATAAATTTATAAAACATTCCGTATACAAAAACTCAATTGAGGGTGAATCAGCACTCTTGAGAGTTCTATCCCTATTGAAAATTTTGACGTGATTTTAAGATATAATGAAATGACTTGATTTAACGTGAATTCTTTGCGTAACTAATGACCTCAATTTGTGATGTATCAATTTTCAATTGCTTATCACATGATATTATTCCATCCTTAAATATTTTTGAAACATCAGAATTGTTCAGTACATAATTTTATTATGTAGCAATATCAGATGATGCGAATAAATCACTTAATATTATAACATCATTAAAAAATTTTCGTTTGCCTTGATTTCATTTGACTTTTCATTAAGACTGGATTCAGTCATACCTCACAAATAGGTCTAAAATTGTTAAGATTAGAGATACTCAGTTGGTACCAATCAATGTATTATCTAGAGTCATCCAAAGGTCACACTTGGGCCCACCACTATTCAATATTTTTATAAACGACATTGGTTCAGTACTGAGATTCTCTAAACTAGTCATTTATGCTGATGATCTTAAAATCTATAATTTAATTAAATCCCCTAGAGATTGTAGCAATTTACAAAAAGATCTCAATTCAATTGCGGATTGGTCTGGTTTATAGATAAGTGCAGTATAATTTCTTTTTATAAGTTGAGAACACCGTTAATGTACAACTATCAGATATTTAGCTTTAATTAACAGAAAGTTTCAGTCATCAAAGACTTGCATGTCTTTTGTACGATAAGCATATTGACAATGTTATATCTAGATCTTATAAAACACTGGGATTTATATCCCGTTTGTGCTCTGAATTTTCAGATGGATTTACTATAACACGCCTTTACAAGTCCTTGATACTTCCCCTCTTCACATATTGCATTCAAATATGGCAACCTAATTATAACAATGCTACACTACTGTTTACTGCTGTGCAACATAGAATGCTTAGAATAGCTGCTAGATTATCTGGCCTTCATTTTCATAAATTTGACCATAATTTCGATAAATTGATGCGTCATTTTAAAGTAAACCCGATTGAATCTATCTTTCAATACCATGATGCACTACTCTCATATAGACTGACTAAAGACCATTTATGTGTACCCACTGCTCAATCCATTCTCCAACCTGGACCCATAATTTATAACTTAAGGAACCCTAATGTTATGGATGAAGCTACTTGCAGTAACAATTTCCTGCATTTTTGTTGCACCCACAGGCTTTTTCGAAAGGCAACAGAGAACTGAGTCTATTATCATTTAAGTCTAGATGTAAAACGGTATTTTTTTGTAACTAAAATTTTCATGATTTTTGATTATGAGTCACATCACTGATTGTGATTATTGTATTAGTTAAGTGCCCGTATATAAATAAATAAATTTGTTAGAATTATTTAATACTTAACTAAATTATGTAACAATTTTAAATGATGTAAATAAATAACATCATTTTATGAATACAGGCTCAAAAATCGACCAATCCAGGCTATTTTATTAATTTAATTTACATCTTTATAATAAAACTTTTATAAAATGATGTCATTTTGATTAAAATATGGAGCAATGTGTGCTTTCAGTCTTGCTGCAACTAATTCAATTGTTTTAATAATCTTTTCCATAATTATATGTAAAAATATTTATAAAATATAAACATTGTCTATCAGAGTGCATAATTATATCCATAAAATGATGTTATTTATTTACATAATTTAAATTTGTTACATAATTTAGTTATATATTAAATAATTCTAACAAGTAAAAACTTTTAATGATATAATATTTTTGATTTATTCCCATCATCCAAAATCGCTATATAATAAGATTATGTACTGAACAATTCTAATGTAATTATAACGCTTGATAAACAATTGGAAATTTTTATATCACAAATTAATGTCATTAATTATGTAAAGAATTTATGTTAAATCAAGTCATTTTATTACATCTTAAAATCACGTTGTTATTTTCAACAGTGTAATTCATTAATGACTTCTTAATTAGACTTCTTAATATTTGAACTATTACTTTTATTCCCAGTATTCTCCATGACAACTTATAAAAAAAAGTTCATTCATTTCCAAACACATTGCTAACTATATAAGTAATAATTAATTAATTGAAAATTAATTAATATTAAGAATAAATACTTAATTATTAAACTGAGAGTAAATATTCATCTAGAACTTGTTTTGTTACATACAAAATAGTTTATATAGATTAAATTAGATTTAATTTACAATTAACTTCACTGATAGGTAGCAGTTTATGTCTAGTTTATAACATTGCATGATTTCAACTATGTATTTTTACTATAATTTTATAAAAATTATGCTGATTGATTAAATATAGAAATAAGCAAGTATTACTTACAATGTTTGGTTGCACATTTGGCATTAAAAAAGAATATTTTTCCATTCTATAGCATCTAATTGTTTTGAAAATAAAAAATAATGAAAGAGCTGCTAAAATAACCTGTACTCCTTTCATAGTTTTTTCATTTATTACTTGTGCATTTATTCGACTGTTATTATTATTTACTCTTAGAAGAATATGCTAAAAATTATTTACTTCATTTCTAAAGACGACAAAATCATCTAACTATTAAAATCGATAATCGCATACGCATTTCGCAGTAATCCACGCTAACGCAGCGCTACTTTTACCTTTACGACAAAACTGAGAAGCTCAGAACTAAAAATCAGCTGTAACGTAGCGCGCCTTGCTTGATGTCTTTTCGAACGCTATAATATGCTCTCTCAATCGCAGTAGAAATCACTGAGGTAAAAGAATTAAAAACAACACTTTGATTTCAGGTTAAAGAAGTCCGTGGAATAACTTCTACGGGGCTTATTTATACTTCAATAGTTTCCTAATATACAGTAATTACACCGAATTTTCAACCCTATTGAAAAAAGTCACCTAAGAATCAGCTGATAATCACCTGACATTTTGGCATGATTACCAACCGATAATCAGCTGATTATCATCTGATTATCATCTGCATACCATTTCCCTTTTGCTGCATACTAAGTGGTTTTATCCACATAGTTCTACTACGTGGTGTTACATTGTCTATGTTCACGTTTTTAGATTTTGAAACTTTTTCACCTGGTTTTTTACAAGGTTTTCCCCTTAACATTTTACGTTCTTATTTATGTTGTTTTACCATGGGGTCAAAGCACGTAGTAAAATAACGAGATAAGATCAACGAAATACGTAAGAAAGTTATATAAATAAGAGCATGAAAATGTTAAGGAAAAATCATTGTAAAAAACCATGTGAAAAAGTTCCAAAATCTAAATACGTGGTTATGGACGTTGTAAGACCACATGGTAGAACCACGTTATAAAACCACGTGATACGCATACTGACACGGAAATGACCACTAGATGATAACCAGATGATAATCAGGTGATTATCAGCTGATAATCATGCCGAAACGTCAGATGATTATCAGTTGATAATCATGACAAACGTCAGGTGATTATCAACTGATTATCAGGTGAATTTTTCAATAGGGAAGGAATTTCCGAGCAAGAACTACACTATGTCACGGCGCCTCTAACTGACCTTCGAGCATATACATATAGAGGAAGCATCCTCAGTTAAAATCGCGTGAGATTTATGAGTATCCCCTCCCTTTAATTTCTACAAAGTGTACTATTTTTTTTCCCGTGAGGGTTATCCCGATATTCAATCGGATGTACCCATTTTCCAATTGGAACTAATGTTCGAATTAATGTTAGATATATTAGGGATATACGATTCCTACCCTTAATTTAAGAAATAACTCAATGCATCTCTTCGAGCCAATTATTTATTTATTGACTGCCAATGTTCGAACCGTTCGGGGCTAAAGCCAAAAAATTTTCCTAATAACATAATAATAAATTACAAAAATCAAAAAATTCATTATAAATTACCATAAAATTAATAATAATTGCGTATACAACGATGCTACTACCGCACTCACACAGACTGGAGCATTGGCTAAATAACTAAAATAAAACAAAACAAAATTAACGTTAACTACTTAAAATTTGCAATTCTTTACAATAAACCTTTAGTACCCATACAATTGACAAGACCGACCGCAACAACAAATCCTGATTCCTCGTCCAGATGTTAGTGCGACACCGTCGGAGATTTCGAATCAACTAACTTTTCATCCCCGCGCACGCCGCTCTTTGTACCTAGAAAACCACTAACACAAGAGCAAACTAGAATAAATTTACCTGAAAAGCCAACGGAGCTCAGTACGCCGATCGACAATACCCGGCACACATGCGAATCTAAGAAGCGGCACTCATCCATTACTCAGCAGTAGGGCCTAGAGCCCGCGCAGCAAATTCAAACGCTTCGTCCATCTTTATATTTGAAACGATATAGTATATCCGAAGCGTTGCCTAGTAATGAATTTTGTGATTTTTTTATTTTTGTAATTTATTAATTAGTTTTGTGAACTTTATCGATATCTCCGAGGTAAACTTTGTAGGAAAAAGGTGAAAAAAACTTACACCATTTTTTCCTTTTTCAACGTTTCGGTGAACATTGTCACCCTCTTCAGGAAACTGTCAATTTTATTAATAAATAAAAATAAATTAATAAACACAAAATATAAATCAATAAGCAAATGGACAAATCATTCTTACATGTAAAAGACGCACAACAATGAGTCTATCGAATGTTCTCTTCCCTGACCCGTCGTGGCGGGGGAAGGAGGAGCGGGAAGCGACAATACGATGTTTTGATTCCGGCTTCCTCACCCACTGTATCGATAATGAGAATACAATAGGATTAGCCGGCGCTTTTATATCGGCGAGGAGTCTCGCAAATTTTCGAGCAGTGTGTTTACAATGACGTCACACTTGTCGCTCTCTCGCATATGTATACATCGAACATCTATACTCCGTTTTTGCGGTTCCTTTTCAAACGGTATATCAATTGTGTGTACACGTTATTAAGTTTCTGTGTGTCTTCCATTTTATTAATGCCATTTTCCTGCATTTGTATGTGCAACATTTCAGAAACTAACGTTTTATTTAAATTGCATTCTTTGTCTTTAATATTTACTTTCTGAAAATTAAAATTATGTTTGAATTTATCAATGCGGTCATTAATAACATTACTTTTCGACTTCTTATGTTCCTCAATACGTGTACACACACTCCTCTTAGTTTGTCCCACATATGTGGCCGTACAATCATTGCAATGCAACTTATACACAGCATTTTTTTCTAACTGTTTCTCTTTTTTATCTTTTCCTTTGATTATAATACTACACATACGGTTGTGTATTTTCGGAACAGTTGTAATGTAATTTTGTTTCAGAGAATGTTGTATTTGCTCGTAAAACCCTTTAATGTAGGGTATCGCAACGATGTTTTTGAAGTTTTCGCCACTATTGCAACGTTGATTTTGTACATTTGATCTTATTTTGTCAATCCGTTTTTGTATGTATCTATTCGTAAAGTCAACAGATAATTGTTTTCAGCTAGTAATTTTTTAACAATACTAATCATGTTTTTCTTATGAAAACATGCGTCTGACAAATTAATAGCTTTGTCAATGAGATTATACACCATGGCAATTTTTTGTGATTCTGGATGTTGTGAATCATAATTTAAAACTCTGCCAGAAAAAGTAGGTTTGGTGTACCAATCAGTCATTATTTTTCCTGTATTCCTTACCAATACAACGTCTAAGAAACTTATGGAGTTATTCTTTTCAATTTCATATGTAAAGTGTAGGCGGCTATTGTATGAATTGAATGTGTTAATTGTTTCATTGATTTTCGTTTTCTCGGAGTTTACCTCGGAGAGATCGATAAAGTTATAGGGTTATAGGTATCGGACTAACATCTGGACGAGGAATCAGGATTTGTTGTTGCGGTCGGTCTTGTCAATTGTATGGGTACTAAAGGTTTATTGTAAAGAATTGCAAATTTTAAGTAGTTAACGTTAATTTTGTTTTGTTTTATTTTAGTTATTTAGCCAATGCTCCAGTCTGTGTGAGTGCGGTAGTAGCATCGTTGTATACGCAATTATTATTAATTTTATGGTAATTTATAATGAATTTTTTGATTTTTGTAATTTATTATTATGTTATTAGGAAAATTTTTTGGCTTTAGCCCCGAACGGTTCGAACATTGGCAGTCAATAAATAAATAATTGGCTCGAAGAGATGCATTGAGTTATTTCTTAAATTAAGGGTAGGAATCGTATATCCCTAATATATCTAACATTAATTCGAACATTAGTTCCAATTGGAAAATGGGTACATCCGATTGAATATCGGGATAACCCTCACGGGAAAAAAAATAGTACACTTTGTAGAAATTAAAGGGAGGGGATACTCATAAATCTCACGCGATTTTAACTGAGGATGCTTCCTCTATATGTATATGCTCGAAGGTCAGTTAGAGGCGCCGTGACATAGTGTAGTTCTTGCTCGGAAATTCCTTCCCTATTGAAAAATTCACCTGATAATCAGTTGATAATCACCTGACGTTTGTCATGATTATCAACTGATAATCATCTGACGTTTCGGCATGATTATCAGCTGATAATCACCTGATTATCATCTGGTTATCATCTAGTGGTCATTTCCGTGTCAGTATGCGTATCACGTGGTTTTATAACGTGGTTCTACCATGTGGTCTTACAACGTCCATAACCACGTATTTAGATTTTGGAACTTTTTCACATGGTTTTTTACAATGATTTTTCCTTAACATTTTCATGCTCTTATTTATATAACTTTCTTACGTATTTCGTTGATCTTATCTCGTTATTTTACTACGTGCTTTGACCCCATGGTAAAACAACATAAATAAGAACGTAAAATGTTAAGGGGAAAACCTTGTAAAAAACCAGGTGAAAAAGTTTCAAAATCTAAAAACGTGAACATAGACATTGTAACACCACGAAGTAGAACTATGTGATAAAACCACTTAGTATGCAGCAAAAGGGAAATGGTATGCAGATGATAATCAGATGATAATCAGCTGATTATCGGTTGGTAATCATGCCAAAATGTCAGGTGATTATCAGCTGATTCTTAGGTGACTTTTTTCAATAGGGTTTAAAATTCGGTGTAATTACTGTATATAAGGAAACTATTGAAATATAAATAAGTCCCGTAGAAGTTATTCCACGGACTTCTTTAACCTGAAATCAAAGTGTTGTTTTTAATTCTTTTACCTCAGTGATTTCTACTGCGATTGAGAGAGCATATTATAGCGTTCGAAAAGACATCAAGCAAGGCGCGCTACGTTACAGCTGATTTTTAGTTCTGAGCTTCTCAGTTTTGTCGTAAAGGTAAAAGTAGCGCTGCGTTAGCGTGGATTACTGCGAAATGCATATGCGATTATCGATTTTAATAGTTAGATGATTTTGTCGTCTTTAGAAATGAAGTAAATAGTAATAACAGTCGAATAAATGCACAAGTAATAAATGAAAAAGCTATGAAAGGAGTACAGGTTATTTTAGCAGTTCTTTCATTATTTTTTATTTTCAAAACAATTAGATGCTATAGAATGGAAAAATATTCTTTTTTAATGCCAAATGTGCAACCAAACCTTGTAAGTAATACTTGCTTATTTCTATATTTAATCAATCAGCATAATTTTTATAAAATTATAGTAAAAATACGTAGTTGAAATCATGTAATATTATAAACTAGACATAAACTGCTACCTATCAGTGAAGTTAATTGTAAATTAAATTATTCTATTATCGATACAGTAGGTGAGGAAGCCGGAATCAAAACATCGTATTGTCGCTTCCCGCTCCTCCTTCCCCCGCCACGACGGGTCGGGGAAGAGAACATTCGATAGACTCATTGTTGTGCGTCTTTTACATGTAAGAATGATTTGTCCATTTGCTTATTGATTTATATTTTGTGTTTATTAATTTATTTTTATTTATTAATAAAATTGACAGTTTCCTGAAGAGGGTGACAATGTTCACCGAAACGTTGAAAAAGGAAAAAATGGTGTAAGTTTTTTTCACCTTTTTCCTACAAAGTTTACCTCGGAGAGATCGATAAAGTTCACAAAACTAATTACTAAAACACCGAGGGATAAAGCCATTTGAATACAGTGTATTACACTTATTCACATATACATTTGTAACTTATTGTTATCTTATTGGGAAATTTTTTGGCTTTATTCCCGAAGAGGAACCGCAACGGTTCGAAACGTTGACAATCAATAAATAAATAATTGGCTCGAAGAGATGCATTGAATTATTTCTTAAATTAACAACAATAGTCGAGCGATAGATTCCTGTATTAATAAACGATACCTACCTATTGTACCGGCATTCACCACAGGCTGAAGTGCAAGGCCTGTGACGCAGGGAAAACTCCGTGGACAAAACCTACGTCAGTACAGTGAACTCACCGGGAATCGAACCCTCGACCCCTGAAGCCTCGTTGTATGAGTCGGCTAATCGAGAGCTTTAGCCAACTAAGCCACCGAGGCTCCCTACAAAGTGTACTATTCAGGGGTGCCGTCAAGCGGGCGATATCCCTACATATACGCTACCGGCTGTACAGGCTTCAAGTCTTATAGGTATAGGTGGGGAGTCACTTAGCCAATCACGTGCATGGAAGAGTGAGTGAAAGAGATTGGGGATACCGCTAAAAAAGTCGCGCTTGCCACATAACATGCTTATCTAAATTGAAGGTTTTCAAACTCTCCATAGCCCTTCTAATCCCTTGATAAGACTTTATATGCTTATACTCGTCAACTTGGAAAATCTAAAATTCTCTTCAATTAAATATGTATTACGTAAACAGCTTCGTATTAGGGGTCCATTGAACTGACAACCATTTTTTTTAGTATTAAATAAATTGGCAAGTGTCTTTTATAAAAAAAACCAATCGTTTTGAAATAAATAAATAAATGAGCGTTTA
This sequence comes from Philotrypesis tridentata, assembly GCA_018906965.1. Lineage (NCBI taxonomy): Eukaryota > Metazoa > Arthropoda > Insecta > Hymenoptera > Pteromalidae > Philotrypesis > Philotrypesis tridentata. The sequence continues at coordinate 40,049 of JACCIB010000858.1, forward strand.
AATACGAAAATAATGTGTAGAAAAAAATTAATTCATATATTATACCAATAGCTTTTTGCAGGAAGAAGTCCTATCATAGATAATCGATAAATTACTAAATGTCATTGTATTCAATAGTATACTTCAATAATATATTTTTCTATATTTGAATTCAGAAATTGGTTACTTACTTTGATTAAGCAGAGGCGTCATTTGAAGATGTATCCATCATTATAGTCGGGGAGCTGAGCGACCAAAAATTGCAAGAGTTTTAGAAACCCTGGTTTTTTGATATTTGGTAGTGTGTATAGTGTAGATGAGCAACCTGCCGTCAGTCAGCCAGTTTCGTTTGCGTTTGGCGCGGGGGCGGGTTCAATGTTGCTAAGAAAGTACATATGTCGCAACTGTTTTATAAAATCTGAAAATTTGATAGCGAATAGTTAATTGTTGAAAAAGCCCTATAGTATACGTCAGTCAGTCAAATTTGGCGACTGGACCCGTCAGCCGCGCGTTAAAAAAATAAAAATAATAACTATGATGAAACTGTTTTATAAAATCTGAAATTCAGTCAGTCAATACATAATATTATAATATTTATTAAAAAAATAGTCAGTCACGATGTTTCGTTAGCAAACGCCGTCAGTCATTGATAGAAAAGCACGCTGCGCGCTTCGAACGCGTGCGCTTATATACATATACTGAGCTTCGTTAAGCGATACTATTTGCTAAGTTTGCTACATTTCTGTACATAATTACATTCTTTAATTAACAACAACCATGTAAACAATAACAACAACTTATATAATAAGCACAATTTAAATAATAATAATAATAGAAGCAGAGGCATACAGTCAGCCGACGGCGACTGGCAATAGAAGTAAATAGAACAGGTATAAATCCGTAGGGTCTTCCTCGTCCCCTCCCTTTTTATTGCTCAAATTTGCCAAGATGTAGATGTGGCAGATGTTTGCGTCTCTGTGAAGAAAGCCAGTATATTTCTACCATCAGTACAGTGCGGATGTTTGTGAAGAATGTTCCAACATAGTCGAAAATGGAAGGAAGTTCACGTCCAATTTGTGTTATTTGTTTAAAAAAAGCTGGTGAAATAAAGTTATTCGAGGAGCAGACTCTATCTAAGTGTAAAAGTGTGTTGCAAATTCGTAAAAAGTACGACTTAACAAGTAAGAACGTCGATTTACCATCGAGCAAAAACACGCAGCAAGGATATCATCAAACTTGCTACCACCGCTTCACAGCTCTCAGCAAAAAGTATAGGGATGAATTGAAAAACCTGAGCACTCTCAATTCAAGGTAAGAGATGTTATTACTTTCATAAAAACAAAATATATCTGCAAAATTTAAGCAACGTTGCTCGTATTTGTATTCGAGATCATAGCGTACTTGAGAAAGAGAAAGAGAGACAGAATGGCAGATTTGAGAAAAGGAGAGACAACCGTTACCTTTACCGACTTACTGCGTCCCCCAGTGTAGTCTGTCCTTCTCCTGCTCCCCCCCTCTCTCTCTCTTTCTCTCTCTTTCTAATACATGAAGTGAAATGCATTTGCATGAAAGCGGGCCTGCTGGGTTTAGATATCGCACCGAAGGTCGTGGTCCCTCGACTTCCCGCAATATTTAGGCTGATTTAAGGCTAGCAGCAGAGATGACAGAGTTTTGAGCCGATATTCTCGAGCCTCGGTGCAGTTTTCCCTTTTCTATACGCACCGAGCCTCCGATCACATACCTGACCATCGCCTCGACTGAGGCCCGAGCGTTAATCCCCTTAATGACGGGCAGCTTTGACGCAAACGAAATTCTAACTTTTTAAAAATGCAAATTTACGAAAATCACATTTTTTCGTGAATTTAAAAATCTTGCAACAATTAAAACAAAGTTCGAATTGCGAAAATCGGATAATTTTAAGTTTGCATTCTTTAAAAGTTACAATTTCGTTTGTGTCAAAGCTGACCGTTATTAAGGGGATTAACGCTCGGGCCTCAGGAAAGGGAAAACTGCACCGAGACTTGAGAAATATCGGCTCAAAACTCAGGACTTTTTTTGTAGCGGTTTTTATAACTCTTACTCCAGTCCGTGCCCTTTTACCTTTTGCAACATATGGAGAAGTGAACTCGCTCGGAGCAGTCCGTTCAAATTTTGTCGCACGAAAACCCCGGGCTCTGGCAATCTCTCTCTCTCTCTCTCTCTCTCTCTCTCTCTCTCTCTCTCTCTCTTTCTTTCTAATACCGGGAGGGAAATCCATTTGAAGGGAAGAGGGAGGGCCTGCTGGGCTTAATATCTCTCTCGCACTGGAGGTAACGATCCCTCGGCTTCTCGCAGTATATATTTCTTAGATTTATGATTGTCTTGAATTGTAAAATGCGAAAATATTAATTTATTATATTTATTTATAGCAATGATCAGCTGGAGAATTTCGCGCAACCTCAGCCTTCGTGCTCCGAAACAAGGTAATCTATACGTTTATTTATTAAAATTAACTATTAATTGCAGTATTATTAAATTCGAAAATATTAATGTAGTCTAATTATATTTTTTTATAGCAATGATCAACTAGAGAACGTAGGGCACTCTCAGCCTTCGAGCTCCGAAATTAGGTAAACATTTATTGAAATATATTCATTAATAAGTTAGTAATAATAGTCAAAAATAAAATATTTCCAAAAATAATTTTGATAATAATAATAATAATTTTAATATTAAGTTTTGATATTGATAAAATTGCAATATTTTTTAGTGATGACCCTCAGCCACTACTTAAAAATTCTTGCTCCGAAACAAGGTAACATTTATTTATTTAAATTAATTTGCAATTTTTTGAATGGCAAAAAGATATCGAATTTAACTCAATATATTTTTTACAGCGATGAAACAAATGATATTCACGAAGAGGAATGTACTGACAATCCACTTTGCTTTTTTTGTAATAAAAATCGCAAAATGTTTAAGCGTAAGATTGTATCACTTCATACATCAGTAAACAACAGTATTGCAGATACAATAATAGAGGATGCAACACAATATGATGAAAGCAACGTGCTTAAAAAAATAAAAAATTTAAAAACATCTGGACACACAATATTTTACCATAGAATATGTTTAACGAACTGGCGAAATTATATCAAACGGAAAGAGGCAGCTTCGTCTTCCAAGCCATCTTCAAAATATCATCTTCAACGGGAAGCGCATAAAAATGCATATGAGGAAGTGTGCCGATATGTCAAGGAAAATATTATTTAAAAAAAAGGTGTGTTTTACTGAAATTACTGACAACTATATACGTCGAACGATTGACTATCGAATATGAAGAGCTTTTGAAGGTAGATACCAACGATTTTCGTACAAATTATCTAGAAAAAAAGTTATTGGACACTTTCAAATCACAGATTCAAGTGTTAGTTCTTAAAAAGAAAACCGTAATAGCTCCTTCTGGCGAAATAAAACTCACCGACGATGACTACGATTCGATAAGAACGTATGACGTTATACAGGAAGCGGCTTTACTTTTGAGGAAAGAAATAAATAACATTCGTCCACATAAATTACCTCAAAATATTTCGATACAAAATTTACTCGAAGGAGAGTGCGAAGTGCCTAAATCATTGTCAGATTTTTTTTCAACTTTACTCAGCGGTACATCTTCCCGACGACAATCAACAGTGAATCGAAAAAGATTAGCATCATCGTTTTCCCAAGATGCTATCTATGCCGTATCTAATGGACGTATAAAAACATCTAAACACATAACTCTTGCGATGGCTTTGAAAAGTTTAACAAGTAACCGAAAAGTGATAAATATTTTAAATAGATACGGTCACTGTTGCAGCTACACGAGCACAGAAGAAATGGAAACCGAAGCGACATATTACGCAACATCGCTTTCTCAAATTTGCCCTAGTGATATCATAAAGAAGCCGAATTTATGTACAGGAGTTGCGTACAATAATTTCGACAGATTCGTTGATACTCTCTCTGGTAAAGACACGTTACACGACACTGTTGGAATTATTTTTCAGATTATTGAACCAGGTATGATAGAAAACGAAGATAATAATGATGAAGCCGACCAAGTTAGCAATAAAAAGAGAAGGCGAACTTTTGATGCAATTACACCGGACTTAGATCCTTACCCAAAACGACCAAAATTACTGCAAGTTCTGCCACCATTATCACTTGACGACAACATTCCACCAAATAGTTTAAAAACTCATGAAAGAGTCAATCATATATGGATGCTCTCACACTTTATTGGTATACCGAAAACTTCTATGTGGGTAGGATTCAATAGTAAAATATTTTTAGATGAAACGCTTAAACAGCGTATTTCATATCTTACAACAATTAATTTATCGCCGACTAATAATGCTGTTGTAAAAGAGACTATGGTTCAATCTCTGAAAATAGCTGCAGAGTGCAATGATACGTACATTCAAGTGACGTACGATTTGGCAATTGCGAAAATTGCTCTTCAAATTCAATCTCAATCAAATCAATTTTATAAGATTTTTGTACACATCGGTGGATTTCACGTAATGATGGCTTATTTTAAAACAATTGGAAAGTTTATTGACACTTGTGGTATTTCAAATATAATGATCGATACCGAATTAATAGCAAGTGGTTCCATGAACGGCTTACTAACTGGTAAACATTTTAATCGATGCAAACGGCTTCATCCTATCGTCAGTTTAGCATTTTCAATTTTGCACTTCCGTCAATTTCTAAAAGACAGCAACCTAGAAATCACGTCAGACATACAAGACTACATTCTTACCTTCAACAATACAAAATCAGCTTCCATTATTCAGCATGAGCCACTTCTTACACTTATTGAGAAATATGAAAATTATTTAACACAAACTTTAGACGGTATACATGGAAAAACTCCGCAATTTGACATGATTTATGTTCAACTTGTAAATTATTATTTATTATTTAATGCAAGCATTAGAACTGGCGATTTTAATCTATTTAAATATATATTGCCGAAAATAACGAATTTATTTTATGTATTTAATCAACCAAATTATGCTCGGTGGCTCGTTCGCTATCATAATAATTTGTGCCGAGTCGATGAGACGCATCCAGGTCTACGAGAGCAATTGGAGAAAGGTTCTTTTGGTATTAAGAGAACCGATAAAGATTTTTCTCGGCAACCCATTGATCTAACACTAGAGCAAACTATTAATGCCGACGCAGCGAATAAGCTCACAGGTGTCTTGCACTTCACTAATTCCACTGCAGCTCGACAAAGATGGTGTAAAAATCACAGTATTAGATCTACAGTAATTTCGCACGTTGTGCAAGAAGCAGGCCTTTCAAGAAAACAAGATATTACTGCTGATTTAGAGAAAAACAGAATCGTAAAAAATGCACAGCAATTAGACCATTTTATCGATGGCGTTTTACCGTTCGATGGAAATATTAATAAGTATAAACTTTTTAATATTTCAAATGGTCAAGCTGCGCGACTAGATATTGAGGATTCTCTATTAAATGTAGAATGCAGTGGTAATAAATAGAATTTTTATTAGAGAATGTGAAAGAGATGCCGTGCGATTTGAAAAACCAATAAAAAGAAATAAGATTAAAACGTTCGCAGATACGTTGAAAAAACAAAAAATCACGCTCAAAGGCAAAGAGCAGGAAGTGCGTATGCAAAGAGACCTCTTTGGACGTTTACTTGCAGTCTCATTAGATCAAAAAATCGATCTTGCAAAGGTATTATCATTTCCATTGACACCTATGCCTTTGTCGTTGAGTCATTTAGACGGTACGATATGCAAAACTGATAAATCTGCTCTGCTCAAATGCCTCGAAACTGAAGTGATCGACGTAAATCATGATCTTCCGACTTCCATCGATCTTACTGTTATCGATGGCTTTTTTTTCTTATATTTATTAAGAGATATACCACCGACATTTGGAACGATTTCAAAACAAATTCTGCAAGCTGTAATAAAACAGCAAGGTCGAAATATTGCAATAATTTTCGACAAATACCAATCGCCTTCTATTAAAGATGCTGAGCATACGCTTCGACAAGTCAGTGAGAGCAAGGATTATCACATCAGCGGAGAAGAGCAAAATCGTCCTGCAGATTTTATTAAAGAGCTAAAAAATATTAAGTTCAAAGAATCAGTATCAGTATCAGTAAGTTCCCGGAGGTGATACCGGCGGCCCCTGCCCGGGGACGTGCCGGTTCTGGCACTTAGGTCAAGCCCATTATGCCGTTCCTCCTATACTTTCATCATTTACTGTCAAACATCCCTTAGGACGCCCCTCTCAACCTAACCCAGCCTACTGTCTATGCTCCTCATCATGCTAAGCACCAAACGGAGCTCCAGCGACCTTATAAAAATTGGGTCCGCGAAGGGTACCCCCCACACCCTGTGCCTCGTATCATAAGTTCAAAGAAGCTCTAGTTAGATTTTTAATAAACCACTGGCAAAATTCAGAAATGGCTCCGTTTTTCGAGAGCAAAACTGTATTTTTAAACTTCGATCAGTGTTATGCGTATCAAGTAGAAAATGGTACAATTACAATGACTATCGAAGAAAGATTTTCATGTCCTGCTCACGAAGAAGCCGACACTAAAATTGTGCAGCATGTTTGCCAATTGGATTATGGTGCCAACGTCTGTATCAAATGCTCTGATACAGATATACTAATTATTATGTTGAGCAATATTTGCAATTTAAGTAACGAAAATTGTAAAATTTGGATGGAAGTTGGCGTCGGAAATTCAGTACGGCACATAAATGTTACCGAAATGTATGAGCGTTTAGGAAAATCGGTTTGTGCTGCCCTTCCAGCTTTACACGCTTTCAGTGGCTGCGACCAAAATCCAGCCTTTTTCCGAAAAGGAAAAAAACGTCCGTATAATCTAATGTTACAATCTGACGATTTTCAGACGGCTTTCACAAAGTTAAGTGCGTTAGACGATAGTAATACATTAGAAGTTTTAGATAAAATTGAAGAATTTGTGTGCCGATTATACAGCCAGAAAAAAATCAAACATGTAAACGATGCTCGTCTCGCAATATTTTCTAAATCGTACACGTTTAAGGGGTTATGCCTGAGTTAAAATTCAGAAAAATCAAATTTTTTTTTATTTGATTTTTTAATAGCAAATTTACTGTAGAATATACTGTTGAAACTCCTTTTGCCCGAAAAAATTTCGTTACAAAATTATAGGCAAAATACTAAAAATATATAATTTGTCAAAATTAAGTATTTTTCATATTTTATTTTATGGCGCTTTTGTTTATTCAAAGCCATTACATTTTTATAGAAAATTTAACGTTAAATGTGCATACAAACTCCTTTTGATAAAAGACAGTTTTATTAAAAATAACACAAATTATTTATTTATGAATTATTGCATATAGTAAATAGCTCATTCTGATAAAAGCATAGATTTTTTTATTGTGAATGTTAAAAATAAAATTAATTTATCTGTTTCATTAATTTAATCTTTTTAATAAAATAATAAGCATGCGTGCAAACTAAAATATTTTTATAAATTACCACCTAAAAACATGGTACCATACAGCATATGGAAAAGCCAATCACTGTTTTACTAACCTAGTTAAGTTTGCTATCAGACAGCTCTTTCGTCTGCTTGATCTGCAGTCTAGTGCAAGCTTGATGTTTTGAATTTTGATCTGAAGTGAAAACTTCTGAGTGTCAGTGGTGTTTAAATTTAAATAAGTATTTTGGACTCTAAATAACACATTATTTGTGAAGAACTTGTTCTTTGTGAGTGTGTTCTTTATTTTTAGGTATATAAGCTGTCAATGGCATGTGAACGATAAGGTACTTCTGTGTTCGATGCAAGGTTAGATGTTGTGGAAGTTGGCTGTAACTATTAACAATCCTAGAAAGTCATGGGTAAGCAATACCAACAATTATATTCATATGAAACATACTGACTGTGAATGCGTATAAAAATTTATGTTTCAATTTCAGCTTTTGATACTAGTATATCAATATGTGTGGCACCCGGGTCTTAATATATCCCTTAATACAGGGATATTTTATGCCAAAACACAAAAAAATATGCCAAGCAGTTTCTGTAAGTACTACCCGATAAATGGAAATAAGTTTCATGTATAAACTTTAAATGCAGTTTTCTCAAGTTTTGAATTTTTGTGATTTTAGGTCAGTTGCCGCAGGATTTCTCAACAACTATGGGACCGATCAAGCTGAAATTTTTTAGAGAACTCCAGGAAGCCCTTCTTCACTGCTTGAACGGAGGGAAATTGGCTAAGGTAAGTTTAAAGAATGTTACGCATATGAACATATGCATAATTCACTATAATTATGAATATTATGATCTTATGTGTTTCTAAATATTTAAAATTTTTATGTTTCAGTAATCCCTTCCGTTCAAGCTGAGGAGAAAGACATTTACAAGATTGTCCATCCAGTTTGGTCTATATTCATCACCCGGATGCTGAGAATTCATACGGCAAAGGGAAAAATCTGATCAAATTTAATACTTCACACATGGAATTGTTTGTATAGTAAGTATAGATATATAATTGTTTAAAAATATGTAAAATTACAATTAATATGTATACTTTAAGTAGAAAAAAGAATTTTTTTAATATTACTTATAAATAATTTTTTCTGCCTAATAACTAATAATTTGTTTTTTTCAGGTTTAACTCAGGCATAAACCCTTAAAGATAATGATCAGACTTTTAAGATTCATACAAAAAATTACGACGCATCACACCTGCCACCGTGTAAAGCTGAGCTTCTGAAACATATACACCGTACAGCATTCATTTCTGGGATTTGGTCAAACGCACACAAAAAAATTCCAACAACTGCGACACCTACTGACAATGGTTGGCTAGAGGTTGAAGGCCATTATGAATTTGATTGGTTCGACGGAAATCAAATTCCTGAATTCGTTAAAGACGTCGTTATTCAGCCGGAAGATATTTCAGGTAAAAAATCTTAATTTGCAAGCACGTTTATTAATTTTAAATAATTATACATTGTTAAACACATTTTACTTTTCTTTTGCAGATACTGAATCAGACGTTACCGATTTAACGGAAGAAAATTATGAAGAAGAAGACGAAAATTACAATTTCAGCAGTGACTCTGAATAATGCTTTTTTTAATAAATTGTGATTTTCCTTTATTTTTAAGACTGATTTATTTTTTGTCAATATTAAATACATATAAGGATCGTAAATATAAAGATTTTTTATGAAATATATGATTTAATATAATAATACCGCTTAATGAAGCTCAATATATGTACATAAGCGCGCGCGTTCGAAGCGCGGAGCGCGCTTTTCTATCACCGACTGACGGCGTTTGCTAACGAAACATTGTGACTGACTATTTTTTTAATAAATATTATAATATTATGTATTGACTGACTGAATTTCAGATTTTATAAAACAGTTTCTTCATAATTATTATTTTAATTTGTTTAACGCGCGGCTGACGGGTCCAGTCGCCAAATTTGACTGACTGACGTATACTATAGGGCTTTTTCAACAATTAACTATTCGCTATCCAATTTTCAGATTTTATAAAACAGTTACTACATATGTACTTTTTTAATAACATTGAACCCGCCCCCGCGCCAAACAACGAAACTGGCTGACTGACGGCAGGTTGCTCATCTACACTGTATACATTACCAAATATCAAAAAACCAGGGTTTCTAAAACTGTTGCAATTTTTGGTCGCTCAGCTCTCGGACTATTACATACACGCGGACGGCAAGTTTTTCTATAAACAAATTTCAACACGGTCTCACTGCATCACGCTATTTAATCTTTTGCGATTTACTTATCCACAAAGTGGATGGCAATCCTAACAAAAAGATCCATTTGATATTATAAACTACATTAGTATTATTGTATGTTGATTCTTCAATGTAATCACCTTGTAGGGATAAAAATAACAATTTATTCCAAAGACTAAGCATCGAAGCCCTTACAACTTCTTCCTGCAAAAAGCTATAGGTATAGTACATTAATAAATTTCAATTCTATATATTATTTTCCTATTTAAACGCTCATTTATTTATTTATTTCAACACGATTGGTTTTTTTTATAAAAGAAACTTGCCAATTTATTTAATACTAAAAGAAATGGTTGTTAGTTCAATGGACCCTTAATACGAAACTGTTTACATAATACATATTTAATTGAAGAGAGTTTTAGATTTTCCAAGCTGACGAGTATAAGCATATAAAGTCTTGTCAAGGGATTAGAAGGGCTATGGAGAGTTGCCACTATAGCAGTAAAGCATAGGAAATTAGGAAAATGCATAAGTGCGACAGAAGTAGGCTTTCCCTCCCTCAATCTTCTCCCATCTCCCACTGTGTTCGATGCTAATCTTCGACATTCGGCCAACGACAAAAAAAAGGTCAGGCCCATCGAGAGTCAGTGCAAAAAAAAATCGGACAGAGAGTGAGGAACAAGAGAAAATTGAGGGAAGGAAAGTCTATGTCTGTCGTATATATTTTCCTATGCTTCTCACTCGCTGATACGGTTTTTCCTATGTTTCGTTTCCTCCTAGTCCTTACTTAATGCGCGTGTATGTGTGTGTGTGTCTGCGTGCATGCGTGCGTGCGTGTGTGAGTCTGTGTGTGCGTGCGTGTGTTCGTCTCGTATAGTGCCGCGCGAACAGTTTTAATCCGTACACAAGTAGCAATTTACTCCGCGGATTTGAAAGAATTCAATTATTACCACAAAAATTTTAAGCTAGATAGCGCTACAGTATCAATTACTATACACATATTAGTTTAAACCCATATATTCCTAAGTGTAAATTTCCTAAGTGCATTTTCTTCATTTACGATAAACTTCTTTCAATCATTATCAAATACGATGTTTTTCACATCTGTCAGCTGTCCCGAAACAGCTCACTTTTATTATATAATTTAAATGTAGAAGCAACCTTATACTTGTCTACCTGAAAAAGTTTTTTTTTGGGAGTGGTGGGGAGATTTCACTACTTTTTAAAGGAATGCCATACATTTAACAAGTAAGTTATAACTAATATCTATTAAATATATTATAAATTTATAGCTTTCAAGGTAGGATGTAATAAAAGCGTTTCAGCTGCTAACGTAGAATTTATTTATGAACAGCAATATATGCACTAGAATGACCTAACCAGGCATGGCAAAAAATTCCATTCCGTGATGATCTGTTCAATACATATAGATAATACTCTCAACATTTTCAACAATAACTCTCTAACACGGAACGGTCAGGTACAGGCGGAATGAGATATTCCGGGATAGGATAGGACGAAATGGAAAATGATTTGTACAATATTCTTCAATTTTAATTTACACCTTGCACTTTAAGTTAGTCACTTAGTCCGTTTCTATCAGCTGCTTTTTACGTAATATCTGCTAAATTTTAAAAAAACATCATTTGAAAGTTATAATTTCTACCTCATTTAGTCGTATATTAAACGAAATATTGTTTTCCTTTATAAAATTATTAATCAGTATTTATATTTAAACGTTCCCCGTTTTTATCTATAAAGTTTAAGTACAATATTGTATTTTCTATATTGAATCAATTTCTTAGTAAATACAATATTTTTTTCCACAGCCTTATACGATGATTCACTATTATTTGTATCTATCTTTGTCAAATCTAAAATATTATTTTTCTCTGCAATTAATTTATTTTTATTTCCCCTTTTTTTACAAATTTTCTCTTTTTGCTTAATCCTAGCTTCATTTAACATTTCTATTTTCTGATCATTAGACAAAATATCAGTAAATTCTATAGATTCTAACTGTTTCGCTTTTTGAGCTCGGGTAACTACGTTAATTTGAATATTATCTACATTTACATTATGTTTTCCCGGTTTATAAATAATTTCATATTCATAATCTAATCATTTCAAACGCCATCGTTGAACTCTCGAATTTTTATAAGCAGTTTTAAATGATAATAATAGCTTATAATCAGTAACAATATAAAATTTATTCCCATAAATATAATTTCTGAATGTCTTTACAGCAAACATTATTGCTAGAGCTTCTCTTTCATAAGTATGATAATTTTTTTCTGCTGCCTTTAAAACTCTCGAAGCAAGTGCTACTGGTCTATCTTCTCCAAATTCCTCTTGACAAAGTACACAACCAACTGCAAATTTTGACGCATCAGCCGTAATAGTAAAAGGTATTTCCATGTCTGGAAATTGTAATATTGGTGCAGAACTTAATGCATGCTTTAAGTTTTCGAAAGCTTTTTGTCTTTCGTCTATCCAAACAAATGTTTTCATCTTTTGTAAAAACATTGATAATGGCTTTGCTATATCTGCGAAATTTTCTATAAATTTCCTATAATAACCAGCTAAACCTAAGAATTCTCTAATATTTTTCCGTGTTCTTGGAATTGGAAATTCATTTACAGCTTCTATTTTTTTGGATAAGTTTTAATACCCTGTTCACTAATTATATGGCCTAAAAATTTAACTTCTTTCTGAAAAAATTTACATTTACTTGTCTCTAATTTAAGACCAGCATCTCTAAGTTTTTCCGACACTAAATTAAATCTATCATTATGTTCTTCAACAGAATTAGCAACAATAATAATATCATCAATTTACACAAAACAAAATCTTTTCTCTAATAAGTCTCCTAATATTTTCGTAAGAAATCTTTCAAAAACTCGAGGTGAGTTAACTAAACCAAAGGGTAATACTTTAAATTCAAATTTTCCTCAAGGATAAACATTAAAAGCAGTTTTATGAATATCTGTTTCTTTAATTTTTTCTTGATGAAATCCAGAAACCATATCAATAGTTACAAAATATTTATTCTTACTTATATTATCAAAAATTCCGTAATATTGTAACATGGCCACAGATTTTTGCCTCTCACGCGTTTTTAAAATGAGAAAATTCCTTCCCATGCTTGTGCCGGTTAAGTAGTAACTTCTCCGAATTTTAATACAGAAAGGTACATACCCTGCATTACTACGTTTATGAGTTCTTTCATCGAAATCTATCTCGAAGGAAGTCATAAACTTATCAAAGCATGCAGGCATACTCGTTTCGTTACCCAACAAGACAGTCAGCAAATAGTACGGAGACACTTTCCCAGGGTTTTCTTCTACGAAAGTCTTAGTGCACACGAGAACGACAGAATACCAAAATTTTTCCTCGACGGAAATAAAGGCTAGGGCTACGCACGCTGGTCAACACAGCTGCAAGCAATAAAACCGCAGACCTCTGACTCAAGTCCACCGCCTGCGCACTTATCTCCCTACATACAACCACATTTGTACAAGACTTATTTTTCTTATCTTCTTACCCAACCGACGGAAACGGTATTGAGAGAATGAATAAATATAACTTTTACAAGATGAGTGACTATAATATTTATACATTACCACCGCATTGCCGACCGTACATAAATTAGCCATAAAGAACGAATAAGTAATAGTAATTGATATCCACATAATCTTGTATGCGCCTATACTATTAAGTAGTCTAGGGTATAAAATATTCACACAATTATATTCACCTATATTTAGAGCGATACTATACGCCAGTTATTATGTCATGGAATTTGATTTTTCTCTTAAAATGTAACCACAAATATTTAATCATAGTATATATATATACATTTTATATTCAAGATTTAGATTTTACTGATATCTTAATTTTATATACTTATTCTTAACTATAATTTCCTATTATGTCAGGTTTCAATATTAAAGCGCATAACAGAACATGTATTTCATTGAAGCTACAAAGATTCTGAAATATATTTACAATATACAATTAATGCCATTTCGCCATTAGCAATCATATTCCATAATTATTATACAACTTTCCTATCTGCCGAGAGGATAGGCGCGGAGAGAAGGAAGCGCCGCAGTATCAAATCGATACTTGTAGCGCCACCTCTACAAGGGTGCTTGAGCTCGAACTCGACGCTACCCTCACTCCTCCGTCCCTCTCCCCAGCAATAGGAAGGCTTAAGGCCGTCGCATAGGCGTGATTTTTTGTTTTAAGTTTTCTCATTGGGAAAACTCGGAGGAGGGGCCACTCTCCAAAATTTTAATTGGAGGAAACCTCTCTGAAGGGCTTTTCCAGGGGGAAACTGGCTTTTCAGAAGCCTCCGCGCAACAGCGACGCGCCCCAATGCCCCAATGCGGTGAGCAGAAATAAAAAAATTTCTCCGTAAATTTAACTCCAGTGCCTTACATATTACAAATAAAATTCAATCACTTCAGAAGAATTAGAGACATTTTATTTTAAAATCCAAAGAAATTTCAACCGCGTTCGCGAACCTCCACCCGCATTTCGGACACAGCCAATCGAGAAAAGGAGCTGAGCGAACGCTAGAGTTCAGGTCCTTCCCAGGTCACGAACTCAACCCTTACAAAAATAAAAGAATAGTAAGTAAAATTTAAATTTTTCTAAACTACGTTCTGTAGGGGAACTTGCCCTACGCGACCTAAATCTTTCGCTTTGAGTAGGAGCCAGTGCCGGTGGCTCGTGAAAATTACTAATTTACGGAGAATCCAGTGGTCCTTTCTCAGGTGTAAACTGCCGTTGAAAGCACAGAAGGATTTTCTAAAATCAAAGAATCTAAAATCACGTTAATCATTCCCCATCATTTCTCCAAACGCCGTTGCAACTTCTACTTTTAAATTAAACAGATCCAATATTTAACTGACTCCCTTAAAGTAAAACCTTGTGTACAACCGCATGGTTATACCGTTCTTGTATTTGATTCCTTTTCAGGCCGTTTATTTAAAAATTGATTTCTCTTCCTCGCTTCTTATTTTTCAGCCTAGCTTGGAAGGCTCATCCCGAGTTATACTCCAGAGGGAGTAGACTCAAAAGAAGCAGCTAAAAAAAACGGCAAATCCGACGTAACAATATTTGTTAACGTAATATTTAGCATAATTTTTGAATTTAATTTTCGATAGTCTATGACTAATCTCCATTTTTTCTTACCATCCTTTGTCAAACCTTTATTCGGAACGACAAAGGCTGGAGCATTAAAAGGACTTGTTGACGGTCTAACTGACTTATTTTTAATTAATTTTTTCGTTTCTAAAATAGCAATTTGCTGCAATGTATATGCCAAAAGAAATTGTATATGCCAAAGGAAATCACATACCCCAAAATTTTCACCTTCTAACCAACAAATATCATCATTTTTTAAAATTAAGTTTTCTACAATTTTCCTCTTTCTTCGCGACAAATGATTCAAATTAATAGTATCCATTAATAATCTTTGCCTGTTAATTTTAATAGAATTCTCCATTTCTTCAGAATTTTTTTCATTTGCAGAATTTAAGTAAATAGTGCCGCAATGATAGTTTCTTTATCATTTGGAAATTTTAAACCTGGTATTGCAACAAAATTTTCTGGCATTTCTTGAATGTCAAAAGTCAAATAATTTATTTTTCCTTATTTACAAATTCTTTCATTATTCTCGAAATCTATGTTACTACTTTCTAATGTTTCAATAAATTTTAAATAATTAATAGTGAAATCTTGATTAACTAATTCATAATTATGTTCATATTTTTCTAAACATTTATTAATGTTTCTAATCAAAGTTTCAATATTAATTTTAGAATTATTTAAAAATTTAATCAATTTACGATTATTCCATTCACAATTCTGGTTTAAAAAATCTTGTTGCTTGCTATTTATTTGCTCTATACTAGTATTTTCTAAAACATTATAATCAAACATGTGACGTGGTGGCTCAACTATCCTGTCGGAGGCCTGGCACCTCATGATGACACCTATAAAGGTTGACCGCGAAATCGTATTTAATAAGAAAGGACGCCCGAAATTGAGATCACTAATTCACTTTGTTTGCCTCGGCTATGAGAACTTCTTGTACTGAGGGTCGCGGGCGAGATGTAAAGAAAGGGAATACGCTAAAATGAATAGATGTTTGACATAAGATTTATACTCAATTGTTTATTGCAAAAATCATTAAACTTTGTAATCCCGGGGGGACATGTTTCTTCCGGACGTGTGCTCGTTCTCGGGCGAGCTCGCCGTCTCTAACGCGGGCTGTCTGTAGAGTTGATGACTCGCGGCGGAGATGGAGGTAAACTCACTCTACCTGTCTCTATCTCTATATATCTGCTCGTCCCCACGTACGGATGATGTCTCGTTCCCTGTTGGAGCGCACGCGAAAAACTAGGTACTTAATACCTGCGGATTACACACGGAGGGAATTCTCTCTCGTTGCACTGGATACTCTCTGTTGTCTCTCTGGATCTCGTGGCTTCGCTTCGGATAGTTCAAGGATACTCGCACGCTCGCGGTATTCGGCAACTATGCGGTATCTCTCGCTGTCTCACTCGCACTCATATATTTCCGTTCGATTGCTCGCAACATCCAATCAAAATATTACACATAATCGCATCATATAGCAGACTGACGCTCTCGCGCCCTCTCGCTTATTTCTCTTGTATACGCGCGAAATACAAAAACTTCACTCACACGTGTCTGGCTTTACTCTCTCCACATTCTCGATTTTACAGCTGATTTCGGTTCGGTATGCTTATATTTATGCTTGTGCGCTCGCTGTGGATCAAGCCGTAGCCCTTGACCACCTTTTGAGACCGCTGTCTCCACTCTCGCCTGTCTGTCTATATGCATTCTCTCCCACACACATTCTCTCTCCTTTTCGCACTCGTTCTCGCTTTCTCGCTCGCCAACATAGCGGCACTCGTTCGCATGCGTTCGCTTGGTGGCTCGCATGCTACGTTTTCTCTCTCTCTTGCTCTCGTGTCGGGCTGCCGCGCGCTGCTACGCGCTGTCGTTCCCTCTTTCTCACTCTCGCCTCGTGCTGCTGCCGCTCGGCGACAGGCCGCTCGCGGCGCCGCGCCGTCCTCCTCCGGCTCTACTACACGTTGTCTGCTCGTTCGTTGGCTCTGGAAACGCCACCGAGTGTAAGACTTTTCCGTCTTCATTTGTGGTGTCTAGGCGAGCAGCTATTGATGAGATCCCCGTCACAAACAACATCTTTTCTTCAATATTATCATGCATTTCACTTACCGTATTTAGAACTTTCTTTAAATCTTGCTGTAAAGATATATTTCCATGATTTATCACATTACCTTTAATAACGTACATATCACCCCTTAAATCAACAATCATAGGTGTAATTGTTTTAATTTTATCATTTAAAGAAAATTCTAAATTCATATTTTCTACTTTTTCATCAAAAATTGGTATTACATTATAATTATTTATGGCTGACTTTAATGGAATTTTCCTCCCATTTATTTCTAAATAACACTTATCTAATCTGAATTTTTGCTCTAATAATGCTTTTACCCCCAAAATACCATCATAAGAAATTGAAAAACCCAACCCCTTCAGGAGCTACATGAAAATCAAAATCTATTTCATTTATAAATAATTTTACAGTACCTACCGTCCTAACGGAATTTTCCGTAATTCCAGAAATCAACATTCTATTACTAGTATCAATTACATCAGCAGTTAATTTATCTTTCTTTATAATATTCAATGGAGCGCCACTTAATAATTTATAAGTAGTGTTTGAATATTCATCTGTAATTTCAATATATTGTAAAAGATTTTCTAACTTTAATACATAGGTTTCAAATAATAGATCTATTATATCATTATTATATTGACACAAGTTATTGCTCATACTATAAACTTCATCATCATCACAACTCTACATTTGCAATGGGAACGCTTTGTCTTTGCAATCCTTTCCTACGCGTTCCTTCAGGAAGAGAATTGTTGAGAATTGAAAAGTTTCCCTGATTTCGTTTTAAGCAATTATTTAAAGTATGACCAGCACCCTTAAACTTGAACAAAATTGTTTTTGTAAAGATTCTAATCATCACAATTATCAGCTTTGTGACCCACTTTATTACAAAATCCGCAGTTTTCCTTTCCGCATAGGATCATAGGTAATATGTATAATCTACTTATGATCGGACAAAAAAATAACGTTATTTATTATTCTAAAAAACTGGACTCTGATAAATAAGTAGTATACGAAAATGACGTTATTTTACAGAAAGTCAATCATTTGAAGTATATTTTCAAAAATAAAATCATCATTATTACAAAAAGTCAATCATTTGAAGTATATTTTCAAAAATAATTTACGTATTGATACGATTGCATCAATCATCGACAAAAAAATTCTTTTTGAAAAATGACGATATTTATTATTCTAACAAACTGGACTCTGACAAAGAAATATTATACAAAAATGACGTCATTTTTGTTACGTCTGAACACACATATATAACTTTCTGTTACTCGCGATGGTTCGGAGTGTATGAAATAAAAACTCAGTACACCAAAATATGTATATGTATATAAATATATGTATATTACTTGTTTATTGAACGTGATTTTACAATCTGTTTCCCCTTGCTTTGCGATCGTTGAACAATCACATCACCGGGTGAGGGGTCGGGTAAATACGAGACCAGAGTCTATGGGAAAGCCTTAGCATAGAAGAGAGAAAAAGTACCTTGATATTAGTGTGGATGTGTAGCGGTGTGTGTATGTCTATATCTATATGTCCGTTAGGTACTGCTGCACGTAGTCTCCCGCTGTGAAGGTTTCGTTCGCTGAGAGAGAGTATACGGCGCCGCCTTGTCTGGGCCTCTGTACAGGTATTCGGCCGGACCGTTCGATGTTTCCTTTCTCTCTCTCTCGTTTCTCTTATGCTTCGAGATTTCCGAGTGACTTCTTTTCTTTTCACTTAAATACGGAAAATTAACGCACTAGTTATCTATGATTTTTGCGCGGATTAAAAATGATACACCTTTAGTCAATTACGTATTGCTAACTTTTACGTACTGTTGAGGAACTACTTATTCGCGGCAAAACCGACACACTGATCTGTTATCGATCTCTGAACTTAGTGGTCGCGCCACCGCTCGTCTTCTCTATTTAAGCAGGTAGGTGATTTTTCGGAAGGGTCCCCTCACCTTTCTGCTATCACGCCTAATTGCGTGATCATCGAAGGTCTTCCCGGCGCTTCTCTATAGGTGATGACAATGGCGTGAGTTTTTCCTCGATCTTGCACTTTCGATTTCCTCAAGGCGTTGGCTTTCCGTATATACGTATTACTCATTGCTGTTGCGTATTGCATTGAGGGCAATTCATATTCTCGAGATCTTTTTCGAGTTTTTCGGCTAATACGCTGTAGTCGTGAATTTTCCTTGTTGTTGCGTATTTGTTCACGTGTTTGTGCGTCAGTTGGTGATGAAATGTATTGTTGTGGTCGGGTTAGGATAATGATTCTTATTGAATGATTATTATTACTCAAGCTTAGACATGCAAATCGAATAGCTGTCAGCGCTAGACTGATAAACAAAAATAATGACAACCGCGAAGTTGCAGCGGTTGTTATGCGCGATTCGAACATCTCGAATCGCGCTGGTCATAACAGTATTTATTTCATTACACTTCCGCGCTTATAAAAAGACGAGAGTACAACTCGAGTCGATTACACGAAGTGTGCTTGTGTGTACATGTGTATGTGTATAGGGTGTAGCTGTGTGTTTTCCTAGTTTTCTGAGCAAAGGGCAGTATATCATAGCTTCCCGTTGTTCATTTACAATTGTTCATAAGGTACTTTCTGATATAAACATTTCTTTTGTTAGTAAGTTTACAAATATTTATTATTTATTTATTCGCAAATGATTTTGTTTAAAATTCCTTAGTATTGTTCGTTTATTTTCAATGACATAAAATATTTACAATCATATTGTTTTTTAACAAATGAATAAATTTTCTTTATTTTACAAGAATATATTGTATAAATTGGATTTTCCGTAGTGAACATGTGTATTGTGGATATGGATATACATATTACTTCTTATTCTGCAATAAACAAAGTTTGTTTAGTGTTAGAAAAATGTAATGTTTGTTAGTTATAAGCATCTTTCTCCTCCTTCACATCTCCGGCCTTTCACTCGACCAAAGCAATGGTTCCCTCTCGGCCCGAAAATTCGTCGCCCGTCCCATCGCGACGCATTGTAATGTCTCTTAAGTAAGTTTCAAATTTTCTAGCGTTTTCTCGGTACTTATAATTTTTTTCCTCAGTCTATAAAAAATCGTTGATTCTATCAGTTGTCTTTCTGTGTGTTTTTCAGTTTTTCATACTTGCAGTATGTTCGGGTTTGTCTTAAGTTTTTTGTTAAACTTCGTGCCATCGAATTCCGTAAGTTTATTTATAATATTTATAACCTTTACCCCTTATAATTTCTGATTAATAAAACTTACAGCTAACCGAAAGAACCGTGTATGAGTATAGTCCGATTTTTCGCAGCCGTATGGGAATGCGCTCTATATGGGAGCCCTGTTACATGCGATCGCGGTGACCGTTGGGTCACTGCAATATCTGTGATGGTCCCATAAATGAGCCCGCCCGGATGCACATAAATGTGCTCTGCCTCGGAGGTCCTTATGTAAGTAAGGATAACATTGGTTTTGTCTTTTTTCTCTCTTTTTTTTCTATATTAGAATTTATTAATAAAAAAATTTTCCAGTACGAGTTCCCGAATAAGGCCTCGTATGCTCCTACGGGCGTTGAAGGCTGCTACGTGCTGTGTCACGCCGACAGGGGTTATTCGCCCTGCTCATTTTGCGGTCTTCAGCTTACCGAGGATGCTCCTCTCATGCGGTGGGAGGATGAAGGAGTAAGTCAAGTTTTTTTTTTCTTTTCTTACAATTAGTATTTACTAATTGTTGTTAAGAAGTATGTACCATATTTTTGATTCTTTTTTTGTTTTTCTTTCTTTCCAGGCATGGCGGTTAGTACCAACCTTGGGGATGTCGCTGTCCGACATTATTGATAAGAACGTGTCTCGCTATTTACGTTTGTAATTTACAACAAAAATATTTTATTCAATTTGTAATATATCTTTTATGTTTTTTATTTATAATATATGGTGATTTTTATACTTAAAAATTTTGTGTTTTGTTCTTATTTTATCGCTGCCCCTCGTTATCCCTCATTTTTAAGGAAGAGTCGGAGCTCTTTTCTTTAAAATTAAACGAGGTATTAAATAACCTCAAAAAAAAAATTTTATAACTACCACAATCCATATTTGTCATACTAGCTCCGCCATCCCCTCAAGTATGACTACAATCGGGAATAGTTTCAATCCCTGTATAAATTGTATATATCGCGATCGTAACTGTTGTGTAGGTACGGAGAGCTTGTATTATAGGAATAAGGATAATCAAAAGGGAAAAGAAATGAAGTAATTATTTGTCATAAAATATTTATTTTGATGCCTTTTTGTTTTTCAATTTTATTTTGAATAATAACAAAAAATTTTCCCAAAAATATTTAATTTAATCGATTTAACAAATTCAGTAATAACCATCATATGAATAATTTTTGGAGAAGCGGAGAAAAGGTTGTTCAAACTTTTTCTTTTAAAGTTCAGCCTCTCTTCTTTCTTTTGTGATAATTTGGGACGTTAGAATCTTAGTTGCTAGTTTTAGTAGTTGGAATTTTATCCTTACTTTTCCATCCTTTGGAAGTTCCTTTCCCCTTATATCAGTTATATATTTTTCTTAATTATCCTTTATAGATTATACTTTCCCTTCACCTTGACAATAATGTAATAATAAAACAAAATAAAATGAAAATAAAAGATTAGAAACATTAGGTTTCAATCAGACTGAAGTCTCATATAAGATTGTACGTCTGGATATTGTGAAGGCGGTTGTGTTTCCTCCATTTGTGTTGGAGCTCTTTGCGCGGGTGGGAATTCGGATGTAGTTTTTCCCATTTCAATCATCGGTACCGCTGAAGGCAGTAAGGGTTCGTTTACTTTGTCTAATTTTTCCCTTCCTCCCTCTGCGCGGCCTCTCTATTGTTTCGTTGTTACGCGCCAAGATGTAATAATAATTGCGTCACCGAGTTCCATATGGCTCCAAGTAAGTGTATAGAAAACCCGTATAGACTGTATATCGCGTACCCGTGAATAACGGTGTCGATTAAGAGTTTCACAATTCTACAGAGCATTATCATTCCCATTATTCCCGCACTGGCGGTACTGAAAACCAAGGAACTGGACCACATTCTGTCCCATGTACTTTTTACCAGCGCAGTCATAGTTTGTTCGTCCAGTAAATGTGGAATTCCGATACCCTCTTGTCGACCTCCCTTTCCTGTCATCCCCTGTGCTATTTGATTCAATACGGTAGGCTTTTCTACCGGGAAAAGTATCATGTCTCTTACGTGTAAGATCCTTTTCTCCATAGATTCCACCTATCGCCAGAGTATCCGGACTCATATATTTCCATGTAGGTTTAACTTGAGGTTTCAAAACCTCTGGTAGGGATTCTTCGACAGGCATTGGTAGCATCTTAAACCACATCTCGCCAAATTGGAACATCGCAGGAATTCGCGTATCGCAGCTAAGTTCGGTTCCGGCCCGAACCAAAATTCGCGTCTGTGAGGATAGGAATAATTCTTCATTTCCGTAACGTACCGGTAGTTGACCGTAATACTTAGTAGTGTTTCTTAAGTGTACTTCGACCCGAATACATTTCAATAAATGTACAACTGCGCCCGCTACTACTCCGATATAACCGTCTTCTTCCATTAATCTATATCCGAATTGTTCGGGGGAAAGCGTCGCGATCGATATCGCGTTCTTTAATACATTGCACTCAAGTTCGCATTCTTGTTTCAATATTTTGTAGTACATGTTTTGAATTTGTCCGCTGATATATTTTTCTATGTATAAAAATTTTGAAATTACATATGCAAACATGTCTAAGTTAGCAGTACTTATGGACACTTTTTCGATCAATTATTGTTTCCTAATATCTTCGATTACAAATAATTTCGGGTGCTCGGTACCATAGAATTTATACCCGCATTTATTTACCTCCCCTTTCTGCCATAATGCAAAAGTTTTGTCCCCTGATTCTACTGAGTACATGATTTAATTGTTTTCCGTATCATTGATTTTATCCATATATCCTTCGTATAATACCGAGTATGCTTTTATTCCACAAAAATCTTCAGGTACCGGCTCCCAAAAAACTTGTGCCCTATCATGATCAATACATTGTAAATCTTTAAATGAACATCTTACCCCTGATATGAGTATTATTCTATTTGATTCGAGATGTACAGACGTTGTATAATCCTGTAACATTATTTCTACATGACCAGCCGCATATGCGCTTTCCCACGATCCGTATCCGTCGGAGTATGATTCGCCGGAACAATATCCATCCTTGTCGTTGGTTCCTGCTAATACCACTGCTCTTATTATCGTTCCGTTTCGTCGAATCTGGTTTATCTTGGTTTTTCCTATCAAGTACATTTTGGTGGTTTGGAGACTCTTGCATTCTTCCGGTGTAAGGTTTACAAAGTACGCTATTTCTCCTTGTAATACTCGTGATGCGTGGCGATGCATACCACAATGTGTTATTATTCGATTTAATTTAATAGCACATTTGTAGACATGAGTTGACGTATAGTCATTTAATTGTAGTAATTGCCCGTAGTTCTTTTGTACATTCAATTCTGGCTTTTTCACATCGCAATCTCCGACATTAATCAACGAGATGGTCGTTAAGTTTGAGAGGTGATCTCCACTGTCGTATCCATATAATCCGTATATTGTATTTACTCCTTCCATCATGATTATGAGAACGTACCATAAGGACTTCATCTGCAATGAAACAATTCTATTGTTTCCTTCGTATTGTAGGTTATGAATATAATTTAAAATTTTATATATATATATATATATATATATATATATATACGTGTGTGTGTGTGTGTGTGTGTGTGTGTGTGTGTGTGTGCATAAATATAGGTGGTAATCAAGTATCAGCCTCGTTAGCAATCGGATGAGAGTACGTTCAGTTGTCCGTATTGTCCTTCGGTTTTTTTGTTTCTTTTTCTCAGTGCCTTTTTTGTATTTACTCTTATGGTTTGTAATTATTATATTGGTGAGTGTTCCTATTATCAATAGTACCTATTATCAATAGTTCCTATTATCAATACTCGTGATGCGTGGCGATGCATACCACAATGTGTTATTATTCGATTTAATTTAATAGCACATTTGTAGACATGAGTTGACGTATAGTCATTTAATTGTAGTAATTGCCCGTAGTTCTTTTGTACATTCAATTCTGGCTTTTTCACATCGCAATCTCCGACATTAATCAACGAGATGGTCGTTAAGTTTGAGAGGTGATCTCCACTGTCGTATCCATATAATCCGTATATTGTATTTACTCCTTCCATCATGATTATGAGAACGTACCATAAGGACTTCATCTGCAATGAAACAATTCTATTGTTTCCTTCGTATTGTAGGTTATGAATATAATTTAAAATTTTATATATATATATATATATATATATACGTGTGTGTGTGTGTGTGTGTGTGTGTGTGTGTGTGTGTGTGTGTGTGCATAAATATAGGTGGTAATCAAGTATCAGCCTCGTTAGCAATCGGATGAGAGTACGTTCAGTTGTCCGTATTGTCCTTCGGTTTTTTTGTTTCTTTTTCTCAGTGCCTTTTTTGTATTTACTCTTATGGTTTGTAATTATTATATTGGTGAGTGTTCCTATTATCAATAGTATGGTTACAATTACTAATGCTCGCAGTACTATTTCATTTATACCATGTATTTCTTCTGATTTGACAGTCGTTCTTACTTCTCTCACGAGCTGCCTAGATTAGTTTCTGTAACCTCTTTGATGATTTGTGTAAATGCTTTTCGCGACGTTCTTTTTTGAAGGATATCAGTCAAGTTGTTTATCTGCATATTCGCTTTTGGCCATATTACATTACCTTTTGGGAACCATGAGTTTTCGCTGATCTCCAGCCCCTTAAATTTTATATTGCTTGTGGGTTCTATTCTTATTATTCCCGAATTTTCAATTGTTTCGTTACCTTGGCTATTGTTAGTGCACATGTGGTGAGATTTTCGGGCTGTGATAGTATATATATGATTTGTTGTGTCGAATAAATAAATTGTATATATTCATCAACTGAATTTTTGTAAACAATATTGCATTTGTTAAAATTTACTTGAGCTGAATTCAAAAGTAGATCTCTTTGATTTGTACATGTAATTTCTTCGACGGTGATTGTACATTTATTCAACTCTTCCCATTCTATATGTTTAACATAATTTTCTTTTACAATCATCTAGGGCGTTATTGGTTGTACATACAGACTGGATTGTAGTTCTTTTTACGGTATGTTAACTGCATATTTTCTGTATAAAGTGGCTTTTTCTTTTGGTATGCATGTGAATTGTAGATTCACCTCCAATCCTCGTTTTACAGGTTTGAAGGTTGTTATTATATTTTTATTGATTTCAGTTTGACTATTCATATTTATTCTAGGAAGATTGCATGGTTTATGACTTTTGCTCAGCACTTGGCTGATTTGTTGGTATTGTTTATTACTTATGAAATTTGCGGCTAACCTTCCTTTCTTCAACTGTCGGATGTCTTCTTCAAGGCCTATTAGGGTTGTTAAATGATTGTTCAATTGCTCTGCTATTCTGGCCATTGACGCTCTTATAGCTCTTGCAATTTTGTCTTGCAGTGTCACTGGTAGGGGTCTTCTTTCGGGTGTTGATATCTTCTCCAAATCGTTTGAAATTTCTTTTTTTATGTCGAGCAATGTCTTTAATAGTTTGTTCGATTCATGCTCCATGGTCATATCAGGATAATTGTTGTTATTGTTTGTCAATGTTACTTCATCTTTGATAGTTTTTCTTGAATACTCTTAATTTTCCCATGAATTGGACATAATTTACCTTCATCCTCTCTGAATTT
Organism: Philotrypesis tridentata; assembly: GCA_018906965.1. NCBI lineage: Eukaryota > Metazoa > Arthropoda > Insecta > Hymenoptera > Pteromalidae > Philotrypesis > Philotrypesis tridentata. The sequence goes on from JACCIB010000858.1 coordinate 65,881, forward strand.
TTCGGGGGCATCAGCTATGGCTATGGCTTGCATTGATGTCAATTGTCTCTGGATATTATTCACGTCTGTTTGGTTGATGGGTAAATTAATTTTGATCATTACTTCCCTGTGATCTTTCGTGAAAATTATGTCTTGCATTTTCTCAAATATTACACCCGCATGTTCCGCGCAATCCTCTGGGCTGTTCAATTGATACGCTCCAGCTTGCTGTGCTATACTCCAAATGAGTAAGTATAATACTTGCAACTTAATCTTGCTTTCTTTCTCTCTTTTTTTTCTGAAAAAGAGAATTGAATGATCGTTGATCATGCTTCTATTGTTAGTGTTATTTGTTTCTTAAACAATTATTGTAGTGGTTCCTAATAATTGTTCAAACGTCGCTTTCGCTCTCTGAACTCTCGAATTCGTATTCGTCGTACGTATGTTCATTAAAAATGGTTCGGTACTCATAATCATAAAAAGTGGATCATTGTTTTATCGTCTCCTTTTGTACTCGCATTTATAACACTCGGTTCTAAAGAACAGGCTTCTTTGATGTTTTTCATTAGGGCATGCCATGCATATAGTATACGAGTGATTTTTAAAAAGTTCTCTCTCTACGTTATTACAGAGTTTACACGTTCTTGCCACATTGATTCCTTTCTTGCATGTTTCACATGTTCCGTGCGTTTTCTTGCTTGCAAATCCTTTCTTACCAAATGGAAGTTCTAAATTGCTGATATGGATATCCAAAATATTCGGTGAAGGATATTTATCTTGAACTGTTTTGTCATTCAATTTTCGGTAATCGATCACGAATCGATATCGCTTATTCCCTTTACTATCGGGCGTCTTTGCGACTAAAAATGCTGGGGACGAAAAGGGCGAGTTCGAGGGGCGTGTTATATCGCTTTCAAGTAGTTCGGTTACCTACCGCTCGAGCTCCTCCTTCAATAGATGCGCCGGCCGGTACGATTTCTCGTATATAAGTATATCGTCCGTGGTTACGATGCGGTGACTCGGGACTTTGGCCGTTCCCAATCGTTCGCCTTTGAAATGAAAACAATCGCCGTATTCCTCAATTAATTTTTCAATCAGCTCTCGAGTTACTTTCACCAAATGATTCAATTTCAACAATGATTTTAATTTTTCAATTCGAGTAATCTCATGGTTTTCGGGATTGTCGCTCAATTCAATCTTAAAAATAGACTTGTCTATCCCCATTGGCATCTCAGCAGAATAATAATCATTCCCTGAAATTTCCATATAATTGAAGCAAAGGTTATCCATATAACTTTTTTCAATATAATTTTTTATAAAATAGCAATTATCGGCTTTATTGTCTTTACGATCCCCATATAAATTTTCAAATACTTCCGCTCCCACAAAATGTTTCTCCATAATGTCGTCTGTTTTATGTCCTTGAATCGTATCGTTAACTATGAGCTCATCGATTTCTCGATCTTTATCCGCTATCTCATTTTCGGATCCGATTTCATTATCGATTTCAAAATTTACTACAATGGCCCTTTCATTTGTTTCATCATTGTAGGTTTCATTCTCATCATTAATTTCATTATCAATTTCAATATTATTTTTCTTTGCAATTTCCGTATTTATTGTAATTTCGTTATTAGTCATGACTATATCATCAATTAACATTTCGTTCTTAAATTCGCGCGCGCTCTCATTTGTCGACTCTCTCGTATTCAAAACGACATTTAATTGCTCAATTCTCTCAAATTCTTCGCGAATTATTTCTTTCGCGTCTTCAAAATTTGTTACTGTCGGACATCTTTCCGAATTATTATTTCTCGTAATATCATTTTGCTCATATTCAATTAATTCGTGCGTACGGCTGATCGAATGATTCTCCCGATTCAAGTATACTCCCGCTCTTCGGAATGTCTCGTCACAGTCCCCCTCCGCGGTGTTCCACTCGAAGACCTTTCTCTTTTCGGTGCCCCTCCCAGTCATCGCGCTCGAGCTCACGGCGTCCCGTTGCTCTATAGACTCGATGGCTGCTCGATTTTTCACGAACGGAATGATTTGTCCATTTATTTCAATGTACGCTTCATTGAAATTTATTTTCACATTACCTTTGCGAAAAAATTCATTACCCAAAATACCTGCTTCAATTATTGGGAAATTATCTTTCACCAAATGGAACTCTGTAATAATTTCATTAAAATCAATTGTTATTTTGTTGAGTGTACCGATGTATCCCTCGGTTATCCTTTTCAACTTTATGTACTCTCGTTTGTCAATTTTAACATAGGGCGCTACCTCCGACTCACGCACTAGGTTAATTGCCGTGCCGGTATCCAACATGAATACCAGTGACCTTCGAAAACTTCCCGCATCGATCTTAATCATTGAGGATACGCTTACTCTACTAAGATATATTGACTCGATCCGGCAATGGCTGTGGCCCCCTGTCGCGGAACTCCCGGGCGTCCTCCTGTATTTGACTCCCTCGGGGCGCCCTCCCGCGAAAGAGCACTCCGGTTTCCCTGACCTTGATTGATAGCGCGAGCTTCGCGTTGGCGCTTATAACAATCTCTTTGCATGTGGCCCGTTTTGCCGCAATAATAGCAATCTTTATTCAACCTATTGTGTGGTAATCTTATATTAGTTTGGGCCCCCCTGGGTCTGTATGAATTACTCCCCCTGTTATTTTTATTGTTACTATTATTGTTGTTATTGCTATTATCATTATCAGTATTGCTGTTATTCGGCAAAAACTCCACCCGGCGCCTGTTTTCGGCGTTCCAACTGCCGAAATTTCTGTTATTTTTATTATAATAATTTTGATTGTTATAAGGCCTTTCGCTCGACTGCGCTTGTTGTTGCATCATGTTTCGGCAATTCATCATGACATGACCCGCCTTTCCGCAGAAACTGCATATTATCACGGTATAAGGCTCTATTGCATGCACTTTACGCGTCTCTCGTACTTTCTCTTTCTCGTCCTCCAAGGGACTCTCGTCTTCGTTGCCGCAGCCCGCGTATTCTCTCTCTATCTCTATTGTTTGTTCCTGTGCTTCGTCTAGCTTCGCGTAGTCGCACATCCGACCTCGAATTTCCCATTTCACGCCGCGTTTAAAGAATTTAATGCAGTCTCTCTCTATTTCGTCTCGAAAATCTTTTTCGTTCTCCGCGTTATATCTCTCTTCCCGTAATGCGGTTGATAGTATTTCTTTTTGAATTTCTTTGATTTTATTGAAAAATGTAATTACCGACTCTCCTCTTTTTTGACTTTTTTTGCTAATTCTCCCGTCCAATCATGATACGTTTTTGCCGAACCGTATATTTTTTCAAAAAATTTTATTACCTCCGTTATCGATTTGAAAATTTGACCGCGGCTGAGACGTAAGTGCATCTCCGTACTAACGCATACGTTTGAATTTAACCAATTCCGGTTCGCGCGCCGTCGGAACCATCTCTTTCGTTTCTCTACAACCATCAAGAAATACATTTAATGAGATATTTTGTCCGTTATACCGCGGAATAATATTGTCGGTTGTCATCTCGCTATCGGTATTTTCTAAATTTTCACCTTTACACTCGTTTATGGTATAATAGAGTATATTACTATTTTCTAATGTAGGATTTGGGATTGAGGATGACTCGATTTTACGTAGGTTTTGTGTGGTTGATGGATAATTGAAAAAATCAGTTATTCGGTCAACAACTCCTGTAATAAATTCTATTCCCCCGTACCCTGGGTTTTCTCTAAGAGTATTATTCACTTCTTCTATATTTTCGGGTTTCGAGAAATATTCTTTGACTTTTTCCTCTCCCACGAATTCACTCAATTTACTTTTTATCTCTTCAATTTCTCTCCTTCGCATATTATTGACTCATCTATTTGCGTATTTTGCAAATATGAAGTTAATTTCACTTGATTTTCGCTTCTATTTACTATCGGTGTGCTCGCGTCAAATTTTCTATTTTTGAATTTCTTGTCAAAAATTTCTTTACTCTTTACGAAACTTTCCCTTTTCAATCGTAATTGCTTTGTGGTCTTTGCATCTTTGTCAGTATCACTGTCGTCGTCGGTCTCGTTCTTTCTGCCTCTGTATTTATAGAATTTTTTTGTGATTTTGGAAAATTGTCAAAGTCTTTCGGTTCTTCGATTGTATACTTTTCGCAAGTTTCCGTAATTTCTTTCGCGAGTCCGTTTGCGTCTCCGATTAATCTCTGTACGGCTAAACTATCGTTTTCGTCAATTCTGTTTATATTTTCTCTAGTTTGTCTGAATTTATTGAGTATCGTTGAGTCTTCATTTGAAATCTCCGGTCCGCGCCAATTGCTAAACGCGTTTGCATGTGACATTATTGGGAACCATCGCTAATGATCTCGTATTTCCTTATTCCAAAAGCCGATGCACCAATTTAAAATTATATATGTATATAAATTATATATGTGTGTATATATATATATATATATATATATATATATATATATGTTACGTCTGAACACACATATATAACTTTCTGTTACTCGCGATGGTTCGGGGTATATGAAATAAAAACTCAGTAGACCTAAATATATATATGTATATTACTTGTTTATTGAACGTGATTTTACAATCCGTTTCCCCTTGCTTTGCGATCGTTGAACGATCGCATCACCGGGAGAGGGGTCGGGTAAATACGAGACCAGAGTCTATGTGAAAGCCTTAGCATAGAAGAGAGAAAAAGTACCTTGATATTAGTGCGAATGTGTAGCGGTGTGTGTATATGTATATCTATATGTCCGCTCGGTGCTGCTGCTCGTAGTCTCCCGCTGTGAAGGTTTCGTTCGCTGAGAGAGAGTATACGGCGCCGCCTTGTCTGGGCCTCTGTGCAGGTATTCGGCCGGACCGTTCGATGTTTCCTTTCTCTCTCTTTCGATTCTCTTATGCTTCGAGATTTCCGAGTGACTTCTTTTCATTTCACTCAAATACGGAAAATTAACGCACCAGTTATCTATGATTTTTGCGCGTATTAAAAATGATACACCTTTAGTCAATTACGTATTGTTAACTTTTACGTACTGTTGAGGAACTACTTATTCGCGGCAAAACCGACACGCTGATCTGTTATCGATCTCTTAACTTAGTGGTCGCGCCGCCGCTCGTCTTCTCTATTTAAGCAGGTAGGTGATTGGTCCCCTCACCTTTCTGCTATCACGCCTAATTGCGTGATCGTCGAAGGTCTTCCCGGCGCTTCTCTGTAGGTGATGACACTGGCGTGAGTTTTTCCTCGATATTGCACTTTCGATGTCCTCAAGGCGTTGGCTTTCCGTATATACGTTGTAACGTGGAATTTTCCCGCCCGCACGGGAATTCCAGGTATTTACAAAGTATTTATTTAACACACGGCTTTCTTCTTTTTCCCTGGCTCGTGGTATCCCTACAATGGATGAAAAGCGGGAAATGTGGTGGCAATCGGGTGAAAATTGTTGAACACAAATGAATTGGTTAATGAAGTACGGATATATTCTACTTTTGTTATACAATTATTTTCCCTGCAAACAAATTAATGGTGACTGGAAATACAATCATGGGCACGCGGCCAAATTACTAAATCCAAGGCTGCTCCGTAGTGCTAAATAGAAAAAGGGCCGCGAAATTTCCTCTACGATTGCTTTTAAATAAACCAAAGGGAAACCGCCATCCGCTGAAACGCGCGAAATATTCCTCTACCGAACGCGGCAGGTATTCCTCAGTATATATAAATTTTCCTCTATATGTTATCCCGTATATTAAATAGCACTCCAAAATCTCACCAAATTCCTCTATCAATATCCCACAAGATCTCCAACGGAAGCACCTCGTCACTCTGCAACTCCAAATTCCTTCAAAATACTCAACAAGATGGCAACCAAAACTGTATCTACTGCGGACAGTATTGCTCCAGAGAAGCTCCAGGAACGGAATGGCCGAGGCCGACGCTCCGATCGAGGAAGGATGCCGCGTTTTCCCACTCGACCTCCTTCTTCACGGAAGCGCAAGCCCGGCCTCCAAAATTATATAATTGGTCCTCTTTCCTAGAAAAATCCCCTATTGGTTTTCCAGAACTACCACCAATCTATTCCTGTATCGGTGAGTTTCCTCCAGCGCCCTCTTTTCCAAATCCTAATTTATTCATTGGTTGAGAAAACAATTATCGCCCTCTATATCCTTGACTAATCTTATAATTCGCGTCCCCTTTACTGATAAAAATCAATCAATCAATATTGATCCCCATCCGGTGGCTCCCCCTATAGATAACGAAACTAGACGCGCGAGATTCAGATTCCATTGATCGATCCATATGCTTCACTGCATACAGACCCTAAGATACCAACTGAAATATTCTAATGAATCTCCGCCATGTTCCACTATGCTGAAAAGAAAACCTCTATCGCCATGTGATGTACTGTACAGTTCCCCTGTACAGTACTCCGCGTCTATATCGACGGCTGAGATTAAAAGGCTGCTTATTCAGAGTCCGTTTCAAGAAGCTGCTTATTCAGAGTCCGATTCAAGAAGCTGCTTATTCAGAGTCCGATTCAAGAAGCTGCTTATTCAGACTCCGTTTCAAGAAGCTGCTTATTCAGAGTCCGTTTCAAGAAGCTGCTTATTCAGAGTCCGTTTCAAGAAGCTGCTTATTCAAAATGACATTTTTTGTTTCAAATTTTGTAGTGGCAACCCTGCGAGAATTTAAAATCTGCTTTACGGCGGAAATAAGCAGTGAAAAAAATCGGAAAAAATACGGAAAATTCGGGAAAAATTCGGAAAATCGTAATAAAGTCGAAAATCGGAATCGAGGGGGGAAATCGGGAAAAAATCGGGAAAAATTCAGAAAAATCGTAATAAATTCAGAAAAATCATAATAAATTCGTAAAAATCAGAAAAAATTCGTAAAAATCGTAGTAAATTCGGAAATAGGAAAAAATTCGTAAAAATCGTAATAAATTCAGAAAAATCGTAATAAATTCGTAAAAATCAGAAAAAATTCGTAAAATTCGGGAAAAATTCAGAAAATCGTAATATAGTCGAAAATCGGAATAGGGGGGGGGGAATTTGGAAAATCGGGAAAAAATCGGGAAAAATTTAGAAAAATCGTAATAAATTCGTAAAAATCAGAAAAAATTCGTAAAAATCGTAGTAAATTCGGAAATCGGAAAAAATTCGTAAAAATCGGGAAAAATTCAGAAAAATTGAGAAAAATTTATAAAAATCGGAAAAAGTTCGGAAATGGGAAAAATTTATAAAAATCGAAAAAAATTCGGAAAAATCAGAAAAAATCAGAAATAATAGGAGAGGGGAAATTTGAGACAAAAATGAAAAAAAATCGATACAATTCGAAAACATTTGAAAAATCGAGAAATTTTGTCGAATAATTATTGCGACGTAGCAATAAATATTGCTGCGTCGTGATTATTTATCGTGGCCAGCTGACTCACTCTCGGCAGACTGACAGGTACTGGAGCGGAGCCAGCGCTCGGTGGCACTCGCAGGAGTTGCCTCTGATCGGCTGCTCGCGGGGCGCAGGATGTGAGCTCCCGAGTCACACCTGCGCAGCACGTTGGCGCTCGGGAGGGGGCACAGCAGGAAGCGAGACGGCGGCCGCACGCACGCGGTCACATGCACGCCGTGGTGTATGGAGGGGAGCGCGTATGTATGTGTGAGAGAGAGAGAGAGTGGGCATGAGTGCGAGCGCGAGCGAGAGAGTGAGGGAATGAGAGTGCGAGTGGGAGAGAGAGGAAAGGCGACGCACATGTGGTGCGATATAGATAGAATATGCGGCGCGCGCGGTAGCGGGGAGAGGGAAGGCGCTCTCCGTTATCGGCCTCTATAGATCGATCGAGAGGGCGCCTGCTCCCGGGCGATCAATATATGATGTATCTAGAGGTTTTCCATTTACAGGATTATAGGGAGATAGAGGGATAGTGGAATAATGTTTGGTTTCCACTATCTGCTCTGATGGGATATTAAGGTTATTTTCCCAAACAGTCTTTTATGGTTTTCTGTGAATTTTGGAATTGGCGCGGCCGTCTGGTACTATATTGGGGGAGCCACCTTACGGTTATCGACATTGATTGATTGATCGAGATTAATAAAGGGGGCGCGGAATTTGCATATTGATGAATGATATAGAGGGCGGTAATTGATTTTATAGCCAATGGGAAAATTAGAAATAGGAAAAGAGGGCGCTGGGAAATTTCATAGATAAGAGATGATTTAGTAGTGGTATTTAAATAGGCCAATTGCGGATTTTGGAGGTTTCTAGGACCAATGAAAATTTGCCAGCCAGGACGACGCTCCTGGGAGGAAGGAGGCGAGGTGGGAAAATCGCGGCTTCTTCCTCGAGCGGAGCGTCGTCCTCGTTCACTCTGTTCCTGGATACTCGTAGTAGTAGTTCTGCTGTTTTCTTGAATTTTACTGGGTCCCGGACTTTGAATTTGTGGAGACGTTTCGGCGGCCATCTTGGTGGACATCGTGGAAATTCCTGATCCGGGATTTTTGGTTTGGAGGAATCTGAAGGAGCGGTTCGAGAGTTAAAGAAGGAATATCGGTGAGATTGTTAAATATAAATTTGAAATCTAGGTTGTGGTAGTAATTGTGAAAAGAGGAAAAAAGAGGCAGATAGAGGAAACTTTCTCCCATTTCAGCTCCGCGGATTTCTTACGTTTTCAGCAGGAAGCGGTTTTCCCTTTCATTGTCCTTTTGTGAATTAAATATTCAGAGTCATCGTAGAGGATTTTCGCGGCCCTTTCCTGTGTTTAGCAACCTCCATTCCAGCTGCAAGGACATAGTTATTTGGCCGTTGGCCCATGCAATATTTAAATTCACGATCTTTCTGTTTGCTGATTTCAGTTGTAAGAGGGGAATTACAATATACTGGTTATGTGTTAATTCTAATTTTTGTGTTAATATTTATTTCTTACTGAGCCTATTGCTACCAAAAATTCCCTGCGTGTACCCGTTTTCTCCGTTTTCAGAACCCTGGACTCCGAGAGTGAAGAGCAGTCGCGAAATAAAAATATCTTTGTATAATAACTGGAATCCTCGAGCGGGCGAGGCAAATTCCACGTTACAAATGGCGCCCATCGTGCGGCTGTTTTAGCGGAAATTTTTTTTTACAGCAGCGATTTTTGTGAACTTGGAGGAAATTTTTGAAGTTTCAGCGACATTTTGAGGGACTTGGCGGTTAATGGTAACGGCAACGGTACTTGCCGCCATTTTGGACGCGTCGCGTCGGTTGAATTTTTTTTCCCAAGTTTTTGCGTGGTAGCAATAGGGTTTGAATTTTAGGCAGTTTTTGTGTTCTATGGTTGTGGTATTTTTGTGGTTTTTTTTTCTCCTTTAATTATTTTGGAAGTTTTGCATTGGTGGGAAATTTTTTTTTTTTTTTCTTTCTCCTACGCAAATTTATTTGGGAGGGCCCACCTGTTATTGTTGCGCACACACACACACCACACGCATTTAATATAATTATTTTATTATTTTATGTAACATTTATGAATATATTTGTTGTTGCGTGTGGAGGATTTTCTTTCAGGGAAGTGTTGTGGTTTCTTTTCAGGAAGAAATCATTGAAGTACTTGTGTAGTGGAGTTTTTGTTTCTCATTACAGGAAGATATTTGTTCTGTGGAGGATTTTATTGAATTTTCAGAGATATTGCACTGTAGTGCACAGGTACAGGTTTTTTTCTTCCTATTATTATTTTTTTTGTTTTATTGAATTATATACATTTCCCTGTAGGTGTGTGTGTGTAGGTAGGGTCTTGTATTTTTTTTAATTATTTCCCCAAATTTTTCTTTTGGGGTTTTTGGCGGAATAAGTGGAGGAATTGCGGCAAAATGTCTACGATGGAAGAAGAATATAGATTAATGATGAGAAGGTTGTTGAAGAACAGAGATCTTCGGGCACGTATGCGAGCATTGATTACGGCAGAGTTGTCAACGGTTATAGAGGAATTAGAAAAGAGGAAATTGAGCACGTTGGGGTCTGCTAGAGAGCTGGCAGAGAGGCTTTTTCGAGCTCAATTATTAATTGATGGTTATGAAGATGTGCCGTGGTATCCAGAGATCGATGAAAATGAAAGTTTGTCGCCGAATGAACAATTATTAAAGCCAGTGTTGGAAATGGCGGTAGAAGACCGTGTGGAAATAGATCTACCAGTGGTTGTGTCAACAATAGAGGTCACGGCAACGACTACGAGTATAACTACAGTAACATGTGAAGCAACGGTAGTAACGACCTTGCCGGGGTTAGATGTGTATTATTCAGGACCTTCTATTAGAGACCAGTATGTGTTTAGAGAACCTATATCGGCGCCTGTGAATTCATCGACGTCAAACACGGGAGCGATTCCTAGGACGAATAGTTTTAGGAAGAAAATTGTGGTTGAGGAAAGTCAATACGTGATGACGCCGGAAGGAAAAGGAAAAACTTCACACAGAGATAGAGGGATTTCGATAATACCTGGTACGGCGGATTTTTATTCGGGAGCAATAGGAGGTGTCCGGAATATACCATTGACGACAACGGCGATGAGTGTTGCGAATACTTCGACAGTCTTTCCGTGCCTTACTTGGTGTATGGTGGTGCTGGAGGTAATTTTACATCAGCGAATAATAGGAAACCGGTGGATAATTTACCTGATTATATGGGAAATAATCAGGATTGGAAGATTTCCGAAGCGGCATGATGGATCTACGGGAGGAGAAGATGATTTTCCGGACGGAAAATAGGGATTTAGAGATTAATGGTGGAAGTGACATGATAGAGCATTTAGGCATGGAAATTTGGTGAAAAAATCCTTCAGAGCGGGTGTCAGAAAATTTCAATGGAAGACAGAGGACGAAGAATTGGCAGCAGAAAAATTTAATGGCTCAGCTGGAGGATTGTAAGGCCAGCGAAAATATACCTGACGATAAAAAATGTTGACGCGCTGCAGCTTGTCTATTTACAGGGGTAGCTGCGAATTGGTCAAGAGTTAAAAGGAAAGAAGTGCTGTCAGGGAGGCAATGTTGTTGGCATGTAGAAAGCGATTCATTGGAGAGATCAGTCCGAGAGATATTTATAATGATCTATTGCGGAGAACGCAGGGAGCGTCGGAGAAGATAACCGCGTTTATAGATTGTTTTAAATACATTGTCGATCATTTGGGT
>JACCIB010000859.1:0-76919 GCA_018906965.1 Philotrypesis tridentata
TTTTTTTTTATTGCCCCAGTTGGCTAGTACCTTTTCGCAAGGAATTTAGGCACAACTTTCCTCTAACACCTGTTAGCAGTCGTATTTAACAAAGATTATGGGGGTCAATATTTTCATCTATTGTCCGTCGCCAAGTATGAGCGTACTCGACGACTGAGAATAGATTAAAGTATTGCACTCGATAATCTTTGTTGAATTGGATCGTTATCAGGATGTTAGAGTAGAGTCGTGTCTTAATTCCTTGTAAAAAAGATACTAGCCGGGTGTTGCGATATATTGAAAATTTAAAAAAGAATACGAGTATACACTAATAAATATTGTAATTTGAATTTGAATATTGTATTGTAATTTTACAAACCTTTCATCCTTTATCCTGAACATTATAAATTTAAAAAATGATATCGTTTAGCTTGTAAGCGGTCTTGCGGAGGTGGCGCATCAGCTGATTTAGAGCGCCAGACCTCCGCACGCTGATTAGCGGCACGCGCGCGCGCGCGCGCGCGTATTAGCTGAAATACATGCGAGACGCATCAAGATTGCTAATCAGCGGGCGGTGAAAACACACGCGAAACAAGCTAATTTTGCGCGTGTGTATCCCCGCGTGCGCGCCGCCGCCGCCGCCGCCGCCGCCGCCGCCGCTGTGGTCCTAGCAACGCTAGTTGCAAAAGCACAAAGATTTTCAATATTCGGTCAGTAGTAAAATATCTTCACTTAGTTGAAGAGCGACGCAAAAACAAAAGATAAACATAGAGTGGATGGATGATCATGGATACGAGACTTGTACATCCTTTCACGATGATCGCTAGCGGGCCCACATCTTGTGGAAAAACATTTTTCGTTAGTCGTTTCTTGAAAAATCTCAATCATCTGTGCAATGTGCGATTTGATAGAATAATTGTATATTACGCAGAGTGGCAAGATGCGTACGAACGATTATTCAAACCACCGTACGGTACGATCGAATATCACGAAGGTCTTCCCGATCCCAAAGATTATTCAAACGATAACAATCGTAAAAAATTAATAATTATTGATGATCTTATGCTTGAATCTACAAACAAAGTTGTAGAGGATCTTTTTGTACGTGGATCACATCACAAGTCGTTGTCTATTATTTATTTGAATCAAAATTTATTTCATAAAGGTCAGCGAGACATATCGCTCAACGCTAATTACTTGGTGCTTTTCAAGAATCCACGAGATCGTGCACAAATTTTTTATCTAGCGCGTCAAATATTTCCGGAAAATCCGAAATTTCTTCAAGAAATATACTACGATGCTACGAATAAAAGTTTTTCGTATTTATTTATCGATTTGAAGCAAGATACACCAGAGGACTTACGTTTTCGAGCATGCATATTTCCAGACGACAAACGACAGTACGTATATGTTGTGAGGAAAAAGTGGCGCTAAACAACATAAATTTTTAGTTTGTCGAGCGATATGGAATCGTCAACATCGAAATCGTCGAATCGAAAGCGCGCTCAGTCGTCGCCCGACCATTCTACGGCCAGCTGTTGTTGCTCTGGAAAAATAAAAATTAATCTACCCAAACACTTTACGAAAAAGTGCATAGCATCTTTACACGCGCTCTGCCACGCGGATGTGAAACAACGTACCGTGCTTTTACAGACAGCGGATAAAAATTTGCATCTGTGAATGCGCTTTGAATATATTGAAGGGGCGCGTCGGTTTGAAATTCAAAGAGAAAAATAAACTCTCGAGACATAAAAAAGTTTTGAGAAAACTGGTTGAGAAAATAAACACTGTGCAAAGCAAACAAAAGGGTGACGGAAAATCGACGGTTTGTCGTACATCCGGTGGTTGGAAAAAGAGGAAACGGTTATTGTTACAGAGCGGTGGCGGTTTCTTACCATTCTTGCTCGCACCGGTCATCAATCACTTCCTGTCCAAATTACTGGAGTAAACACATATCTTTATTATGGAACATGCTCGTAAAATGGTTATAGTTCCCGAAGATTCTATTGGTAGAGTTTACACAAGTGTTGTTGCGCAAGATGGTCAGGGTAATCAAAAAAATATCGCATCGTCGGCGCCTGTGTCTAATCTCACAGATGGAGCGCAGATTTTAGAAAGCGTAAAGACACCAGGGGATGAATTTTCCCGCCTTGACGCTGAAATGAGTAAGATTTTAAATTCCGAGGATTATCTGGACGATCGTGAAAAATGGAAACATTTTTTTCAAACGTTGCAGAGATATTTATTTTTTTGAAACAACAGCAAACACATGCTAGACAATCCGACTTTCCAAACACAAATTTTTCTCAAGATGCTACCACGTCAGATGATGGTGAGCGAAATGATTCAGCATTGAAGGCTGCCGATATCGTATCTACCGTACCAACAAAATTGATGGTTAGAGCTAAACATTTGCTAGATTATTTAAAATTGAATACAAATCCAGATCGATTTTTTTGGGATAAAAACGGCACTGTCACAATCAACGGAAAGCAAATTGAAAACTCGAGTATCATAGATTTGATAAACGATGCACTACGGAAGAGAAAAACGTTTCAAGCTGTAGGTCGTGCTGACTTTGCTACACTTTTGAGATCGTTAAATGTACCTCGCGAATACGTAGCAAACAACGAATTTTGGGTAAGCACACCACAAATAAATACCAGTTCAGATCGCGAATCAAACAGTTTGATGGACGACGGTACTGAGACAGGTTCGAATAGGCGAAGCGCACGCAGCAGAAAACGACAAATTTCATCGGACGCGCGAGAAGCCTTGAAAGAAAAGACAAAAAATTTTCGAAAATTTAGTAAGCAGTCGCCATTTTCACCAGGTACAAATCAAAAGGGTGGTGGTGAAATTTGGCTGTCCTTGAATATGTAAAACAAAGTCACATCTAATTTAAATAAAGCGTGCTCGCGCGTACGAAAACTATGTATAATAAAAAGTATGAAAAACAATATTACGATCCTGCTCACGAGGCTAGCTTTTCCGGAGCAAGAAAACTTTTACGTATCAATAAAAGTGATCCACCTAGACGTATACAAGACTGGCTCTCTAATCAAGATGCTTATACTTTGCACAAGCCTGTACGAAAAAAATTTCAAAGACTGCACTACAATGTACACATGATCGATGCCGTCTGGGAAATAGACCACGTAGACGTTCAGGCGCTAAAATCTCATAATAGCGGGTACAACTATCTTCTTGTCACCATCGACGTATTCTCGAAATTTGCCTGGGTCGAACCTATTAAGGACAAGACGGGGCCCTCGGTCGTTAACGCGTTCGATACAATCTTGAAGCGTGCCAACGGCCGAGCCCCCGTATACCTGCAGTCGGACCGGGGCAAAGAGTTTTTGTGTACAGCGTTTCAAAAGTATCTCAAGAAAAATGGCATATTTTTCGGTACAGCTCCTAATCCCGATGTAAAAGCCGCCGTAGTCGAACGTTTCAACAGAACATTAAAAGAGCGCATGTGGCGCTATTTTACTTATAGAAATACTCACAGATATGTAGATGTGTTGCAAGATCTCGTGCGCAGCTACAATCAAACTTGGCATAGTAGTATAAAATTCATACCTGCAAGTGTAACTATTCATAATGCTGTAAAAGTACGTACTAATCTCGAAAAGTCTTGGCAACGTAACGATAAAAAATACAGGCCAATCAAAACGGCGAAATTTAAAGTTGGTGATCATGTACGGATTAGTCGTTCGAAGCATGTCTTTGAAAAAGGTTTCGTTTCAGGCTGGAGCGAGGAGATATTTGTAATCGCACGCGTACAGAAGCACGAAAACCTCTATACATACGAGCTCGAAGACGTTCAGGGAGAAAAAATTGTTGGTTTTTTCTACACCGAAGAGTTAACATTGATAGGAGAGCAGCGCGTAAGCGAAAACACTTATAAAATTGAACGCATTGTAAAGTGGAGAGGTCGCGGTAAAAAAAGAGAAGCTCTCGTCAAGTGGGCTGGTTATCCTGATAAGTTCAATTCTTGGATTCTGGAAAGCGATCTCGTTTCCATACGCCATGGCAACTAATAATAATTACGAATTTTATCTCGTATTACCGAGTAACAGTAGCATGAAGTACTTTAAAGATAATACAACCACTTGCTTTACTACACATTTATCGCGTGAGATCAGTCTCAACGGTTCGTGGTGTGTTGGACTTTCGGAAATACATATACCATGTACTATTCCGCACATTGCACGCAGCAGCGACGAAACTGAGTACAAATTTTACATCAGTGATTACGCTGTAGACCAAGCGCTTTTCCGAGACGAATTGAACCAAGTACCAGCCGATGAAATACCCTACGGAGTGTACAAAGATCTAGCTCAACTCATCGAGTGCATCCATAAATCAAACAAGATAATGGCACAACATATCCGCTTCGTACAAGCGCCGCACGCTCAAGGTCATTATACTGACCCATTATTTGGAAATGAGCGAAAAACTCGGCCGTATACTCGGTTTCGATCCTACAACGGATAATCCGTCTAATGATCAACGCTCTACAGTGAAACTCGTGCTGGATCGAGAGAACCCTGTCTATACGAGTAATAGGCCTGCCTGCCTCACACGTGCTACACCCGAGCAACTTTTTATTTACCCAGATGTGTGCGAGCCTTGTGCTGTAGGCGATACTCAAGCACCACTGTTGCGTATGGTTTCTTTAAATAATGCGAATTACAAATTTGGTTCAACTGTTGTAAGAAATTTCGCACCGATAAAGTACATACCGTTGTTGAAAAATAGTTTTCAAAATATTGTCATCGATATAAGAGATGCGACAGGAAGCCCTATAGCATTCGAGTATGGGACTCTGACTCTTACACTTCATTTCAAACGCGTTTTGTAATCTGCGAAATGAGTCACTATATTCAATATTATGAGAATCAGATTGGCTCCGGCGGAGTGCGCAACGTTTTTACCGGTTCTCGATGGCAACGCGGATCTGGAATCGGCAGTTTCTTCGCTGGCTTGGCCCGATCAATATTACCGCTTTTTACACGTGGCTTGCGAACAGTTGGAAAAGAAGCATTACGCGGTAGTATCAATGTGCTAGACGATATTGGTAATAATATTAATTTCAAAGAATCTGTGAAAAATCGTTTTGCAGAATCGCGCGATAACTTGGCCGCGAAAGCTCAAAACAAATTAAACGATATGATGATGAGTGGTTCAGGGTATAAATCTGCCGCGCTTAATACAGCTCTGCAGTCTCTAAAACGACGTTCTGTCGGTAGCATCGATCAGTCGCTCGCACCGTTGAAAAAACGACGACGACGACGACGAAGAAAAAGAAGTAAAAAGCAGCGTAATACAATTAATAATCGGAAAAAATCTCGTTCGTCACGCAGTAAATCGCTTAACAAAAAGCGTCGTAGCGTGACTAAGAAAAAGAAGAAGCAAAGGGCTACGCGTAAGAAGCGCAATACTCAACGTAAAAGATCCTCCAACGATATTTTCGGCTAAAAGATAGTTTGTTCACAATGTCTTTCCTACATAGTCACAGTGGTGAGTGTATGAAATCTGAGCTGTCGCTATTCTCATTACCTCAAACGCAAACATCTATAGAATCTAGCGAGATTGTTCATTACAAACCTGTATCCTCACTCAACGATAATACACCCTTAGAATTCGTTATATCGAGTAATGGAGAGTATTATCTAGATTTAGCTCACACTATGCTAAGTATACGCGCTAAGATAAATCCGAATAATGCTGCTAACAATGCAAAAGTAGGACCTGTCAACAATATTTTACACTCTATGTTTAATCAAATAGATGTGTACTTTAACCAAAAACTTGTTTCCCCGCCAAATAACGCGTATCCCTACAGAGCTTACATAGAATCTCTGCTTAATTATGGCGTAGGAGCCAAGCGTTCGCATCTCACAACTGCTTTATGGTACAGTGACACGCCCGGTAAAATGGATGCACCAGCCGATGCCGCAGCTGCCAACAAAAACGAGGGTCTCACGTCGCGTATGATTCATACGGCAAATGGAAAATTGGTTGACTTAATAGGCCATTTACATTTGGACGTGTGCAATCAGGATAGGCATTTATTAAATGGAGTAGAAGTAAGGTTACGACTTGTCAGATCCAAGGATACTTTTTGTCTCATGGATAGTACTGAGAACGGCATATTTAAACTACACGTTGAAGAAGCAACTTTGCTAGTAAGACGCGTAAAGATTAGCCCTAATATATTATTGGCACACGCAAATGCGCTCTCGAAAGCCACAGCCAAGTACCCGCTTACACGCGTCGAAATCAAATCTGTTACCTTACCAGCCGGTATTTTAGGACACACCCTCGATAATGTTATTCTAGGACAATTACCAAAGAGAATAGTAATCGGCTTTGTCGATAATGGCGCGTTTAACGGCGACCGCACGAAAAATCCATTTAATTTTCAACATTTTTCAATAAATTTTTTATCGCTGTATGTCGACGGTGTTTGTATACCTAGCAGACCGCTTCAACCATCATTCCGTAACGACTTGCACGTCGATGCTTATCACACGCTCTTCTCGGGTTCTGGAATACACTTTGGTAATGCAGGAAATGGAATAGATCGCGGCGATTATCCGAATGGCTACTGCCTTTTCGCTTTCGATCTGACACCAGATCTATCCGCCAATTACGCAGGTCATTGGAATCTAGTACGTCACGGATCTGTACGCGTAGAAGTGCGTTTTGAGACGGCTCTCGCAAGCACCATAAACGGCATAATTTACGCAGAGTACGATAACGTATTAGAGATCGACTCGTCTCGACAGATTACAGTAGATTATAACTCATAGTAAAAAGGCGGAGTAAAAGGGGCGATAGAAAAACAAGTGGGAGTGGTTGTCTCTTTTAAAAAGCTGCGCCTCCCAGTCGATCTCACTCAGTCTGTCAACGGTTTTTCATAGTGAAGCATTTGCTCTCTGTCTGAATTTATTATGGAGATAATTATCGACATTCAACCGGTGTTTGATAAAAATTATACTTTTACACCGAAAGAAGTTGGAATAATTTCGCTTTACGACGAGTCGTACGGTCACTGGCTTGTCAAATCACCTCACGAGTTTACTCAGCTCAACTCGTATCTACAAAGAACAAACAACACACTCACAAGATTTGTGCATGGGCTCGAATGGATCGACGGGGATTTATCCTTGCAGCAGCTAGAAGAAAATTTAAAATCCTGTGCAAAAAATTGTTCGCAAATTTACACCGTCGGTACAGCGAAACAGGAGTATCTCTCAAAATTACTCGGTCGTAAAATTGTTGATTTAGAAAAATATCGAAGCCCCAGTTTATCGAGTTTGGATTACTTTTACAAAAAATCAGTTAATACAAGTTGTGTGTTTCATAAATCCTGCTCACCCATTTGGCGTAACTGCACACTGCATAAAACTGGATTATTGCGAGCATGGTTGCACGATATTATTAAAAAATATAAACACTCTATAAAAAAAGCTGTCAACAATTTTCCAAGAAACGTTTTCGAGCGAGCAGAGGACGAGGATGAGACGCTAGAGATTTTGGAAATTTACGCTACGGAGATGCGAAAGATGAACGATTTGGACAGTGATAAATCTGTCACCGATTACGAAGCCAGTAGTACATCTATCGCGTCTGCTGAAAAAGAAGAATCAGTTTGCAAAAGTGAATTGAGTGGCAGTTATCGTACTGCTCCTCTCGCCGTTTCCACCCCGGATACCAGTCTTACGCACCTAAGCGCCACCAACAGCCAAGACATTGAAAGCGGATTATCCGAAGAGAAGAAGGAGAAAAATGAACACGTGTCAGATTTGACAAGCAATCATAGATCTACCTGTAGCCACAATAGGTGTCTGCCCTGCGGATCGGATCCCGAGGGTGTTGACGAGACCGACGGCCTTGGTAATTAACACGGATGAAAGCTGGCGTCCAGGTTCTCATTGGGTGGCGATATACATCGACAAAGACGGCTATGGTACATTTTTCGACAGCTATGGAAACGCTCCGATATTATCGTATCACCGCAATGCCCTAAGGAAGAATTCTCGTACGTACAGATGGAATACAAAATGTCTACAGCAGATCAATTCATCAGTGTGCGGTCATTACTGCGTTGTATTTTTACATTACATGTGTAAATTTAATTCTTTAAATAGTTTCCTTTTACTGTTTGCAAATAATTTAAAAGAAAATGATAGTATGGTTTTATATTATTTTAAAAAATTAGTTAAAAATTATAAACGAAAAATGCGAAGTTGTAATAATGTAACACATGTGATTAAAAAAAATGTTATAGGTAGCGGCTTTTGTATACAATCATGCTCATCAAAATTGTATTTTTAACAAATAATAATAAACAATGTTTAATCAAATTTTCGGCGTATTCGTTATTTTATCCTTAAATCACAAATAAAATAAGAGAAATCGCCTTAGACACATCTGTCTGTCTGTCTGTCTGTAAGATCCTAGCAGTTTTATTATCTCACCCAAACACTTAACCTTGTAAAAATACTCTCACCACCACCACCACCACTGCTACCATCACCCATCATCCCATTTACTAACGCGAAGAATTTTCCAAAATCCTCATTTCTTGCCAAACCCTCGAACGAGCATCATGTCAGATTTTCTGTTCGTTTGCGTAAGCGACTGGATCGCCGAGCACGAAGCCGAAGTGCAGCGCGAAATACTTCGCAGAGAGAAAACCGAAAAACATCTTGTAAGTATTTTCTACTTATGTTAATAATAATAACAATATTTTTTAAAGAGGATATCTTCAAGAAATTGGAGGTACCGCAAAATGATGCGTACCGATTGGAGTTGTAAAGAGTTTTCTGAAATGCTGGAAAAGGAAAAACCTGTAAGTTGAATTTTACTGTTATAATTATCATTATATATTACGATTTTTTAAATTATTTTAATTTTTGCAGTGGAGAGTGTCGAAACGCCGATACGGGATAAAAGTAATGACCCCTGCAGACTTGAATAAAAAGTATACGCAGATAGCAGATAATGTAAGTAATATACGTAGTATACTAATAAGTGTACAAAATAATAATTTATATATTAATTATAATTTATTTCAGAAATCCATCAGAGCTGCCCGGAACGGCTTAAGATCAAGGATGGCCAAATCAATTCTCGAATATGAGAAACCCTTTTCAAAAGCAGTAAAGACCTGCACAATCAAGCATCTCGATTGCTTGAAAAAGAAGACTTCGCAATTTGAAGACTTATTAAATCGTGCAGTGATTAAGTGCGAATAATAATATTGCGTGTGTGTGTGTGTTAAAAATTTATATTGTAAAATTAAAAAGTTTCTATAATATAATGTAAAATTTAACTCAAGTGTTGATTATTGTGTAGTATAACCTCTCGTGTATATCTCTCTCGCAATCCTTCTGTTTCTCTATTCATAGTCTGTGACGTCATCCGACATCTTGCTCCCACCGCCCCCCTGCAGTGTTATAGCGAGCGCGCAAGTCTATACACGTATACACTCGCTATAACGCTTCAGCGCGCTGGATGGCGTGTGACGTCACAGACTACGGATAGCGAGTGGGTGGCTCTCTCTCTCTCTTGCCGGGACCGTACGGCGAGAGGTCGCGGTCACGTGGTGCGCTCCCTCCCCCGTCGCCACCCCCCTCGCTGTCCGCGACTCACCCTCTCCAGGACCGTATAGCGAGTTCACGTGGTGCACTCCCTCTTCCACTCTCGCTATCCGTAGCCACAGTGGCTCTCTCTTCCGGACCGTATGGCGAGAGGTCACGTGGTGTACTCCCTCCTCCATCACCACTCCCTCTCGCTATCCGCAGCTACAGCGGCTCCCTCTCCCGGGACCGTATAGCGAGGCCTTGGCTCTCTCTCTCTCTCTCTCTCTCTCTCTCTTGCCGGGACCGTACGGCGAGAGGTCGCGGTCACGTGGTGCGCTCCCTCCCTCCCGTCGCCACCCCCTCGCTGTCCGCGGCTCACCCTCTCGAGGACCGTATAGCGAGGTCACGTGGTGCACTCCCCCTCCCCACTCTCGCTATCCGTAGCCACAGTGGCTCTCTCTCTTCCGGGCCGTATGGCGAGAGGTCACGTGGTGTACTCCCTCCCCCATCACCACCCCCTCTCGCTATCCGCAGCTACAACGGCTCTCTCTCTCTCTCTCTCTCTCTCTCTCTTCCGGGACCGTATAGCGAGGCCTTGGTCACGTGGCGCGTGACGTCACGGCTCCTAGTATAGCGAGCGCCACTGGTGGGGGAAGCCGTCTGGGGGAACACCACGTGACCACCACCCACCGGTCTGTCTCGCTATACGGTCCTACTCTCTACTAACACAATTTTTGGTTATTTGTATTTGTATGTATATTTCACAAAAGTATGTTATTATTATCGAATGGTTACAAGATGTTCAATAAAAATAATTATTATTATGTATTACAAAAATGTTATAAAATAAATTTCTATGATTAAAGTTCGGAAATCAATCAAGCTAAAAAATATTAAATTAACATTTATGTTTATATTTTAGTTTTATATCCATACTTAATAAAAAAATAGAACTACAATTTTTATTTGAGGCTATCGTTCTCACAGTTTAACATAATATTATATTATACATAAATATTATATATAAACATATATTATAAGTATATTAAAAGTTTTATGAGATTGTTGATTAGACTGACATTTAGTAGTTCATCGATTATCTATGATAGGACGGGGGGATGGTATGCGTAGGACGGCGTGGCTTGGGTTGATAGATTGATCTGTATTATAGCTGATAACCTAATTTACTTTCATCGTTAAATATTTATTCATCACAGCCATAAAATTTATATATACTGAATTTACTGCTAAACCATAATATCAAAGAAAGTATAAAATATATATATAATATCAACTTCCATTTGGTCCCATTAAAAATGGAATAAATATCTGCAAAAAATACATGTTTACAAAGACCAGAGCTTATATATAATAAGTACTCTATTAAGGTACTAAAAAATGTATGTAAAATATCCATAGATTTTAATCACTACTATAATAATGACTACATATAGAAATGAGAGCGAAGAATATAATTGAAATAAGTAAGCTACATTTTGAATATTTCGGTCTTCGCCTGATTTAAAATATGTTATAGCTATAAAAGCTTATTTTAACATGCTAAAACAATACAATTGAATTTATCTAAGAACTTATAGTTTTGATTTTTATAGATATGCACCTGACAATTTAGACCCTAAAGCCATGAAATCGATGGAGTAAGTATATAATATACACATGCTGATTATTGTATAAAACATTACTGTTGCATCAAGCAAGAATATTCTCTATTATATGAATTGAATAATCTCTAAAATCCAACAAAATAAAACACTTTCACTAGCTATTCATAAGAATCCCTTTCGACGAACAGCCTGAGAGTCTACCTCCCAGGAGACGATAGGAAAAGTTATGAATTATTCATATACACTTAAACAACTTAGAAACTTTCATGCATGAGCGATGCATATTCTTGACACTTCACTAGCTCCTCACAATACAAGACAATTTTTTCCTTATATAAACTGAATATTCTCTGAACCAAGAAAATAAAACACTTTTACTATCTATTCATAAGAATTCTTTTCGCCGTACAGCCTCAGAGTCTATCTCCCAGGAGACTATAGGAAAAGTTAACATAAGCACTTCCACAATTGTAGAAACTTTCTTGCGTGGAAGATTGAATATAATCGTAACACTCAACCAACTTGTCACATCACAAGAAAATTAAATAAACAGGAAATTCTGTATAAATTTTCTTTGATTCTTGAACGATGAAAATACAACACTTTTACTAGCTTCTCATCAGGATCCCTTTCGACATACAGCCTGAGAGTCTACCTCCCAGGAGACGATAGGAAAAGTTATGAATTATTCATATACACTTAAACAACTTAGAAACTTTCATGCATGAGCGATGCATATTCTTGACACTTCACTAGCTTCTCATAATACAAGACAATTTTTTCCTTATACTGAATATTCTCTATGTTGAAACTTTCTTCGATTCTTGAACCAAGAAAATAAAACACACTAGCTATTTGTAAGGATCCCTTTCGACGTATAGTTTGAGAGTCTATCTCCCAGGAGACGATAGGAAAATTTAATAATTGTTCATAAGCACTTCCGCAATTGTAGAAACTTTCTTGCGTGGAAGATTGAATATAATAATAAAAAACTTACACTTCTGCTAGACAGGTATAAACTGAAGAAAATATACTTTTTTCACAATGCTGCCGATCTCAATATCAGACGTTCTTCAATAAAAATTCTCTTGTCACAATTACTTCTTTTATATATAAGCTGACAGCTTCATAACCTCATAATCTGAAAAATAACAGAGAATGTTTAAACAAAGAATCAGTTCACAAATTCTTTATTTATATTGAATATCTATAAAAAATAAAACTAAATACTTATCTAATTATATATACTATTAGTTGATGATTGCTTCTGATTGCACAGAAAATCGATTTTGCTAAACATTTTTGCAACTTTTGCAACATACAATTGAAGGAGGCTGAATCCCTACCAGCAAAACCTGAAGAATTTAGCTGAATTCATAAATTTTATGGCCAGGTCCAATGTAGAAGAGACACGCTTGGACCTGGCCAAGCAAAGAACACAAGAAGTGTTTCACGGAGAAGATGCTCCAGAAGGAAAGGATCCTCCACAAGGAGTGAATCCACAGAATTAATGTATAATTTTTAAAAAATATACAGTATAAAATCCAAAAACTTGTGTATATTATTTATACTTACAAGATACTTGCGCTTATGACAGCTATTCTTCTAGAAGTCCAAAGATCTTGATAATTTGTAATGACCAGATGGACTGCAAATTTTGTAGAAACTTTCTTCGATACTTCAGCGATGAAAATACAACACTTTCACTAGCTTGTCACACGGATTCCTTTCAATATACTTATACAGCCTGAGAGTTGTAACCTCTCACGAAACAACAGAAAAAATTTAATAATATTGAATAGCTATGTCAACAACCGTAGAAACTTTCGTAGACACATTCTTAACACTACACTAACTTGTCACATCACAAGAAAATTCTTTTCTATAATCTCTTATGTATTTCCTATAATATGGTAGTCGTATGCCTTCCAACCTGAAAAATAAAAGAGAACATTTTAACAAAGAATCAGTTCAAAAAATCTTTCATTATATTGTATGTTTATAAAAAACTAAAAACTCAATACTTATCTAATTTTAGCTTATTAGTCATGTTTGTGAGACGTCTTAATTATATCTGACAGTTTTAAAATCTGACATTTTCCTTCAAACACACTTTTGCATATTTGCAGATTTTTTTGAAAATAATATCACTTCACGAGATTATTATTGTATCATCATAATCGTATATTTATTAAGAAAGAAAGAAAGAAAGTACTTATTTATTTATATATTATTAACACTGCATGTGTTATTGTATTGTAAAATAATATAGATACGTCTGCTCGTCTCGTCTGCACACATATATAAACTGTACATACACACATATATACATAACATACAATAGTATACGTAGACTGACGTCACGATGACGTACTTCCGCGGAGAACAATTTCTCCGGGAGAAGAATTTTCGTATAAGAGAATTCGTGATCCCGAACTTTCACTTCGCAATAACTTTTGATAGAAGCAATTTCACAAAATATGACCCCGATGTCATTTTGTTAGTTTTGTCGCAAGCTTTCATCTGGGTGCTTATATGCAACAAACAAAGCTGTTAATGCGAAGATAACTGTATGTCGAGTTTTCAACAGGGCTAATTTAAAGTATACGTATATAGGGTCTGGCTTGCGCCCGAGGGCGGCGTACGTACTGACGTACCTTATACTTGCTATCGTGGTGCTACCGCGCCCCTTGATCTGTGCAGTTTATATATGCAGACGAGCGGATCAGCTGGCTCCTACCGCCTACGGTGTATTTACATTTTAATTTTAATTTTTTCTATGTACAATAAACACGCAGTGTTAAAGAAAAGAAAAAGTATCTCATATATACATTAACACATGATGATACAATAAATTAATAGTGAAGTGATTTTATTTTCAAACATATCAAGAGGCGCGGTTATGTTAAGACATCTCACAAACATAACGAAAAGGCTAGAATTAGATAAGTACTTAGTTTTACTATTTTTCGTACATAATATAATGAAAGATTTTGTGAACTGATTCTTTGTTAAAATGTTCTCTTTTATTTTTCAGGTTTTACTGGAAGGCATACAACTATCAGATTATAAACAATTTTCTTGGTATGTGAGAAGTTAGTGAAAGTGTTGTGTTTTTTTAAGTATCATTGAAAGTTTTGTTATTTTTCTATAAGTTCAGAAGACAAGTGGTTCCAGATGTAACGAGACCTTTCTTAATGGAAAAGCATGTTTTGCTTAGTTATAAAGAGAACTTGTGATGGCATACAATTTTACAAGCGAAGAATTCTTGTGACATAACAAGCTAGTGAAATTTTCATTTTTTAGTATCAAAGAAAGTTTTTAGTGTTTGCAGTGCATGTTTTTCTATCTCTATTAAAAAGTTATGCAACTGTCATGTTATAAAGCGAAGGAATTCCTGTCAGAAGCTAGTGATGTGCAAAGGATTTTTTCAAGATTTATAATTATTATACAAGTTCATAAGACAAGTGATTTTTTAGAAGTTTCTCCCAATTTTGAGAGAGCAAGTATAGTCACATTCCAGATGTAACGAGAATTTTTCAAGTTTCACTGGAAGGCATTATTCAACTATAAGATTATAAATAATTTTCTTGTTATGTGACAAGCTAGTGAAAGTGTTGTGCTTTTTAAGTATCATTGAAAGTTTTGTTATTATTCTATAAGTTCAGAAGACAAGTGGTTCCAGATGTAACGAGACTTTTCTCAATGGAAAAGCAAGTTTTACTTAGTATACGGTATAAAGAGAACTTGCGAAGGCATACAATTTTTAGTGTTTGCAGTGCATGTTTTTCTATTTTTATTAAGAAGTTACGCAACTGTCATATTATATTCCTGTGAGAAGCTAGTGATGTGCAAAATATTTTTACAAGATTTATAATTATTGCATAAGTTCAGAAGACAAGTGATTTAGAATTTTCACCTAATTTTGAGAGAGCAAGTACACTCAGATTCCAGATGTAACGAGACTTTTTCAGGTTTTACTGGAAGGAATACAACTATCAGATTATACAGAATTTTCTTGTTATGTGACAAGCTAGTGAAAGTGTTGTGTTTGCATAATTTATTTATCATTGAAAGTTTTTACAGATTTGCGGTGGATGTTTTCCTATTTATAATTATTCTATAAGTTCAGAAGGCAAGTGGTTTAGAATTTGTTCGCGATTTGGAGAGAGCAAGTACACTCAGATTTCAGATGTAACGAGCTTTTCTCAAGGGAAAAGCATTTTTTGTTTAGTATACGGTAACGAGAACTTATGAAGGCATACAACTATCAGATTTTACAAGAGTAGTATAGCTATAGGCTGTGACACGGCGGGGCAGGTGGCTGCGGCGGGCGAGAGGAGAGAGGCACGTCGGTGCGTCTCCCGGGGAGTTTTTCGCGCTCGCGCGTGGGCCTTCCCCTCCGCGGTCCTGAGTCGAGCTACAGGTCTCGTCTATTATTTTTCCGGGTGCGGGCGCCTTGACGCGACACGGATGGCTCACTCACAGGCTCGGGCCTCGGCTAAGGCTCTTTATCTCACGGGTCGTTTGAGCCGGTAATTTTTGATATAAGAATTTGAACACTTAAAATTGTAATTGGATTTTCTTTATTACTTTTACTACACTCGCTGTTCGCAGTCTTCCTCGCGTACGGCCGTTGTCTCGTACTCTGTAAAACGACGACACGAATACAGGCGAGACGCGGTTGTGCGCGGGTGAACAAAGGCTGCTGGACGAAAACTCTCAAAATCTCTGGAAAATCTCTAGATGCTCGAGGCTACTCACTAGGAGGTTGGCTCGGTACTGACTGTTCGCTCACTTGCCTCGGCGCTCTACCTCGCGATCTCACACATACACGCTCGCATCAATGTACAGTCGTCACGTGATCGGCCGCGGCAATTTACAAATTTCTCGTCTTTATTTTCTCCTCACTCACGCTCTGGCTTCGGCACACTCGCTCGCTTACTGCCGTTGTGGAGAGCCCTGGCGCCTCCACTCCGACCGCCAATAACATTTCGCGTTACACACGAGGCTTGATAGCCTCCACTCTTTCGTGTTCCGCGGCGGCATCGTGCCGTCTCTTTCGCACTCACATACTCTTCGGCACGCGTCGTGCTGCGCGCGCTCACACACACACATACGCACGCGCTCGCTATAGTATACGCGGCTCAGCCGCTCGTCGCGCCGCTCGCTGTAGCGCCATGCGCTGGCTACGTTCGCCGTCGCCTCGTGCTCCTCGGCGGTGTCATGGCGGCGGCTGCGGCCCAGCGGTGCGCCTGCTGGCTCTGCGCGCCGCGCGCGGCCGCGTGTAGTAGTCAGCGGCGCTCCCACTCCTCGCGCGCTCTCTCGCTGCTCGACGGCCGTGACGTCACGGCGTTCTCTCCTACGGCGCGGCTCAGTGCCGGCGCCTGGCTACGGCTTAGCTGTTTTCTCCTGTAAGCACCCGTTGCCATTAGAGTATATTCTTCTGCTCGGTTTCGGGTGCCTGCAGGAGAGTCACTCAGCTTTTCAACAACGGATTCTCCGTGGCAAGGCATACCAGAACATAGGCATACTAGAACAATGGATCCCCCTCCACTCTGCCTCCGTTGTTCTAGTATCCACACGGGTTCTAGCATATGCTGCCCCTCTCTCTGGGGCCCCCTCTCAAAGCCAGAACCCGTTGGTGAGGGAATTTTCTCCCCCCACTATTTTGTTCCAGTATGCCTATAGCATTTTCTACGTTTTTCTTTTTTTATTGTTTTTTATTTTTGTATGATTTATAAAACATTTTCATAAGTTTGACATTGTGTAATGCACATACAGTCTTGTAAATTGGATTATGATTTGTGCATATAGTTACACACTTGATTGTTGATCTTGGTGGATAGCCACATTGTTGAATGTTATAAACAGGTAATTTAAAACGTTCCAACCACTTCTGCCTTAGATCATCCATAACAAAAATTTTGGTGGCCTTTTGCAACGATTCCCGAAGCAGGTTTCTAATTTGATTGTAATCAAGTCCATTCGTATCCCAGGCTGTTCCATGATTATTATGTTTAAGCCACATATTTTCTGTTTGCAATTGATTAGAAAGTGTATGCAATGAAAACGGCTTTTTAAATAGATGAACTATAGGATCTCCACTGTGATTAAGAGGAATAATCGCTATTTCCTTTAGAATATAATCACCTCCCATTTGTTTAAAGTCAACCATGTCTACTGCATACTCCATCTCGTAATGTTTTTTTTTTAAACAAGCTTCTTTACCTCTCCACTAACAGGATTATAATGAGTAATGCGATCATGTTAGATTAGGCAGTAAGCTGATGTAGATGCTGGGAAAGGCTTTAAAGCCTCAATTTCTAGACGCACGTCAACAGGAGCATTTTTTAGAGTTTCATTTTGCCGTGAACAGTCAATAACTACGAGTGGCATCTGAGTTATATATGATTCTTTATCCAACAATTGTTGCGGATCTCTTCCATAGTAGCTTCTTTGAAAATCAACATACATATCATAGAGAATTGCATACTGATTTTTAAATATGTCGACGTGCAGATTACCATATGGATAAGATTTCGAATTCAAGAAAAGTTGTACGTTACTAATTTCACAGTGATCGAATCTGCTGTAATTTACATTTTTTACATCTTTTCTCCTAGTTTGTAATCCAACAATTACAAAACGAGGTTTTTCCAATTGATTCGAAGTTTTTATAGTCCAGATGTGATTATTGGCTGCTGGAAGTGATGGGTATTCAAATAACTCCCAAGACCGATAACACATGGAGATTGGATTATCTTTACCAATAAAATTGAATAACTGTATTTTTTGTTTGTCAGAAGCGACGACGTGTGGCATTATCCACTCTATCTTTAATATTTTTATTTCAAAGATTTCATAAGTAGCAGCAGCAGCACCTGCAGCAGCCGTACTTTCTTGAATTACTGCATTTATATCACTTCTTGATCTAGTGAGAATGAGTTCATGTTTCATATTAACTACTATCTTTTCATAATCTTCTGCAAAACCCAAAACCATGTTCAAAGGAATGCTACCTTCAAAATATCCTGCTTGATTTTTCATTGTCGATGTTGCTTCATCCATACCTTCCCATCCTGCATTTTTTAAAGCATGAGCTTGCCTTGGAGTAAATGAAGGCCATCCTTTCATAATACTGGTTAAGCCAACATTTTTACATTTATCAATCTCCACTGCGTTCATTTCATATCGGATTTCATCAAACAGATGACAAATTCCATTGTTAGCAAAATCAGTCTTAGCTAGTGCACTTCCGTCTGGTTTTCGCAGTGTTCCATAGACACGAATATAACTGCGAGACGGTAAAAGACATAGGTCTTGATGCTGGATAGTAATACGAATTTCATCACTGTTATTAAAACTCAATGATGAGTATGGCTGGTGTGAATGTAATTCGTATTGAGCTATAGACTCATCGAATACGATACCTGATTGAATTTAAAGAATTTCGTCCATTTTTCTGGAAGCAGCAGAGAATTATGCAACTGATTTTTTTCCACGAACTTTTAGTCCTACGCTTTTAAGGAACTGAATGTTCTGCCTTGTTAACGGTTTGACTTTCTTTTGTCGACTGATTGTCGTATGACATTGTGGTCGACTTATATGCACATTAGAATTGTAAACAATACCCATTATATAGCTTTGATGTGAAGTCTAATAGTAATATCCTCGCCTCGAAAATTCACCAAGTTTCCGTCTTGATCAACGATTCGAATTTGAAGATTATCTATACACTTCACACTAAGTGAAAGATAAATAACATGAGACGGAACTTCTACGATTTTGAATCCTGGAGGAACTCTGGGGAAGAATTCGTGGATTGTGTGTACCTTTTTGTTATTGATATATGCACCAGCAGTAATGTTACACTCAACTCTGAGGGCATTTATTTTCAATATTTTCACAGGTAAGTCAGAATTGTGAATAGTTTTTTCTTTGAGAATACGTGGAGTGAAGCCAAGAAGACGTTCTATTGAATCGTAAGGTGTGAGATCCAATGGTTGACTACAACTAATTTCACTTTTGAGAGTACTGTTGTTAGCTTTCAAAGAAAAATCAATTTTTTTCAATTTTAATGCTTCTTGTACAAATTTGTTGATAGCTTCAATTTCATAGCTTCCACTAGGAATAGTTATTGTAACTCCGTTTTTTATATGAAGTTTATTATTTGATTGATCAACATTGGGAATGGAGTTGAATGTTAAAAGTTCAATTAATCCCAAAACAAACTTCTTATTCTGTGGTAGTTCAATCGAAGGAAAATATTGCGCTTCTAAAACTGAAGATTTTCCAGAAAGACTTAAAGTAAAACTTTCTTCCATGACTGATTGCAAGTGAATGATTGAATTTTGAGTAGCAATATGCTTTTATAGGCTTCCGGTTAGAAAGCGAAGACAGAGGTGACCACAAATGAATGAGTCGAAATTCTGATATCTTTTATAATTGCATTTTACTTCTTTCACATTGAGATAGTTCATGAGATCACTAGGAGGTTTAAGATCACCAAAACTATCAAAGTAAATGACGTTAGAAGCTTGTTTTCGATAACATACCCAGTGAGTGCCTTTGTTTTGAAAATCATCTAAATTAACAATAGCAGATTCATTTCGCCAAGGACCATCGCGAGGTAGATTATTTCTCATGAAGACACCTCTAAAATTTGGGTTTTCATTACTTTTGCATACTTTATGAGATCATAGTTAGTTAGTGGACGATTTGATAAAATTAAATCGACGTTTTTTTTTTATTAATAACTCGTCCACTACCAACATGAGGTTTCATAAATAACCCCATTCCATTTTTATAAGGCTTAATATAGAGACCTTTGCCTAGAGCAATAGCTTCCATAGATTTATTATGCCTCTTTTTTTCTTCATACTCTTTCTGAGCAGCCTTAGCATCATTTACTGCTTTAGCTATTCCAGCAGCACCTCCTGCTAAAGCACCGGTCGCACTGAGTCCTGCGAAAAGTGGTATAAGAAAAGGTAGAACTCCACCCATTTTTGATGATAATGGTAGAACACGTGGAAGTAAAACTTTATTCTTACCACCACCTTTTTGAGCAGCTTTACGAGCGCCTTTCAAGGCTGATTGAATAACCTTGCGTGAACTATTACTTGGTTTTAATGATTTTTTAGCTGCAGTCACGAACTTACTGAATTTGACTCCCATTCCAGTTTTTGCTTTCAATTTCATGGCACTTGCAATAGCCAAGGCAGTTGCTTTTTCAGCAAGACTAGCGTCTTTGGCACTAACACGTTACCAAGCTCTACTTGCAAGCTTCATATCAGCTTCTTTACGATTTATATTTTTATCCGAGTAATCAATGTCGTGTTGTTTACAAGCTTGATCAAGCGGATTTATTCCAGGATCACCTCTTTTCAATCGCTTGTTCAATTTAGTTCCAAGACCACAATACTGATATCCGGGAAGATGCAGTTCGATAGGCAAGTTATTGATCACTTTATCAAGCAATCCGTATCCTTTCGTCCGCTTCTGAGATTTGTGAATGATCATCTCTCTCTCTTCGAGTGCTGATACACAACTGATGATTAAAATATATAAAATGAATATTTATACCTTTTTAAAGCTCAATGTCTAAGTTGACTTTGTCCCGTTAACATGGATTTTACTAATCAAAAAGTGAAACTGCCTATTGCCAACTTTGATTTCGGAGTTCAGAAAAGAAAGAAACGGCATGGAGATTTACTATCAGATAGTATACGAGCAGTATTCTGCGGTCCATCGAATTGTGGAAAAACAAATAGTTTATTAGCTCTAATTACACATCCGAATGGTTTGAGATTTGAAAATGTTTATGTTTATTCTAAATCATTAAATCAACCAAAGTATCAATTTCTCAAAGAAGTTTTAGGTCCAATTAAAGGTGTATCGTATATGCCGTTTAGTGAACATGAATCTGTAGTATCTGCAGATGAAGCATTACCGAATTCAATTATGATTTTTGATGATGTAGCTTGTGAGAAGCAAGACAACGTCAGAGCATTTTTCTGTATGGGGAGACATAAAAGCGTAGACAGTTTCTATCTTTGTCAGTCCTATGCTCATATACCAAAACATCTTATTAGAGACAATATTAACATGCTGGTAATATATCGTCAAGATGATGTTAATTTAAAACATATATATGAAGATCATGTAAATACTGATTAAACTTTCAACGAATTTTGTAATCTTTGTTCTGAATGTTGGAAAAACGATAAGTATGGTTTCATTGTTATTGATAAGGATAGAGAAATGAATAATGGTAGATACAGAAAAGGAATTGATTGTTTTGCAATAAAAAAGGAGATGTGAATCTCATTCTTTACAGTTCTATTGCAGACAGCAGCTTGTCAGCATGTCTGAATTTAAGAAAGAAAAGGATATTCTCAACGAGCTCTTACGAGCACGTAAAGCTATTAAACAGAAATATGCTTTATTGAAACAAGAGAGAGATGATTTTGAAAAAGTAATTGGCGACACATTGAAACCTGTCGTTACTCCACTCGAAAAGCTCATTGATTCGAGAACTGAAAACATTGGACGATTGAATGATGACGATATGAATAGTTCAAGTAAGCACATGAAAAAAGGAAAGACACCTATAGTTCATAATATTGAACGGTTTGATTCTTCTTCATATAATCAAGATGATGAAGATGACGATGATGACGATGATGACGAAGAGTTTGCTTCGTTGGATGGCACAATCTTGAATTCTACATTTAAGTCTGTGCGTGATCAAACTCAGTCGACAGACTTTTTATCATTACTAGATAAAAGCCGCAACAATTTAGATAACGTATATGGAGTTAGAAATGAAAATGGAAGATATATGATTGGTAGTGCAGAAATTGAATTTAACAATAAAACAGTAAGAGTGAATAACAAAAGTTATCCTAAAAGTGAAGGACTAATGGAGTTAATCTTCATCAGACAACCAGATGGAAATAAAATAAGTGATGCGTATCGTAAAAATTATCGCGATATTCTAGTAGCATCGAATGCTCATCGTCGAAAATTCAACAAAAGTGGACCTATTCGTACTTCAAGGAGTAGGAAATTTATAGGTGTTATATCACCTATGTTCCATAGCTCAATGCGCAAACAGAAATCCATCAGCGGAGAAGGTCTCCTACCTAAATATAAAATAGCGAAGAAAAATTCTTCAATAGATCTTATCTATTGGGATAATCCAAATGAGCTTGTCGAGCGACTCCGATTATTAATTGCTGAAAAATCAGCTGGAAATAACAATCATACTAATGAAATCCAATCAATTATAGAGGAGTTGTTGTCCAGCCTCGACCGGTACCATATTGCCATCTAATGGCACCGGTAAAAAACCGTGCTGTTTTTTAATTCTCGAGTCAAAATCCTCGCCATATGCGATATTCCTTGTCTTTTTACTATGTGAAAGATGGAGGTTTTTTACATATTAGCCACTGAAGAGGGGATACATATATCCTGAAATGTTTGGCAAATTTTGTATAAATAAAACGATTTGGCTCGAAGAGACGCATAGTAAATTATTTACAATTATAGAGGAGTTACGTGAAGCTGCACATATATATTAATGTTGACATCTTTCTTGAACCATTAGTATCATGAGTCTCGACTTGTTCGGATGTACGCTTGAGCGACCGCAAGAAGTAAGTCGCGGTCCTCAAGGTATTGGCTTCGATCTTACTTTAGATGGCAATTTTGACTTAAATAATAAAAGATTGTGCAATCTTGCCTCTCCCAGTAATCCCAAGGATGCGATCACCCTTGAGACTTTTCAGAAGTGGAAATCTGTGGTAGATCATACTCTTAGTACGGATACAACTAAGATTAATAAAAATCTTTCAATTCAAAAAGATCTGATTAATCATAAGCATACAAAACTATTAGAGGAAAATAAAAAAATTCTCATCGAATTTAATTCAATTAAATTTGATATAGATGCTATTCGTGCAGATATAACTAAGATCAATAAAATTCTTTCCAATCAAAAAGATCTGATTAATCATAATCATACAAAACTATTAGAGGAAAATAAAAAAATTCTGATCGAATTTAATTCAATTAAATTTGATATAGATGCTATTCGTGCAGATATAACTAAGATTAATAAAAATCTTTCCAATCAAAAAAATCATATTGATCATAATCATTCAATGCTGGCAGAGAAAATTAACAAAATCAACAACAAATTTAATACCATCAAATTGGAAATAGAAAAGTCTATAAGCGTTGAATTAGCTCATATCCATAAAGCTGTTAGAACTCATAAACATCTACTAGATTATGCTAATATAAGTATAATAGAAATAAATGAGAAACTTAATCCATTTTTGACAGACAAAGAAGATGAAAATAGGACTAAAGAAGCTGAAAATAAGAGTAGAGAAGTTGCAACAACGATATGGAATACTCTTCAGAATGCTTTACTACTGAAATTCATACCATAACAAAAGTAGTAGTTGTAAAGATGAATCTAATAACGAAATTGTTAAAAGATTATTATGAGAAACCTATAAGAGTAGAGCAGTTGTAACAAGTTTTGGACTAATATTGAGAGAAGTATTGTAGAAAATGGAGCGTCAAAGAGTGGCTGAAGAGTTGCACAAACCAGCTCGTCGTAGATATAAACGAAGAAAATATGATATACGTGGAATAGATGAGACTTGGCAAGCTGATCTTGTAGAAATGATACCCTACTCCAAGGAGAATAAAGGTTTTAACTACTTACTCACCGTCATAGATATATTCTCAAAGTATGCATGGGCTGTTCCAGTCAAGTCAAAAAGTGGTAAAGATGTATCTGAAGCAATGATGGGAATATTGAAGCAAGGACGAACACCAACGAACCTACAAACCGATCAAGGAAAAGAATTTTACAATTCAAACTTTCATCAACTCATGAAAAAGTATAAAATCAATTTGTACTCTTCTCATAGTAATCTGCATGCTAGTATATGCGAACGTTTTAATAGAACATTAAAAAATTCAATGTGGATAGAACTTAGTAAACAAGGAAGCTATAAATGGCTGGATATTCTGCCTAAATTGATCGAAGCTTACAATTCAAGAAAACATCGAACAATAGCAATTGAACCAAAAAATGTTTCGAAGGGGAACGAGAAGCAAATCAAGAAGCGATTTTCAGTTGAAGAGTTGACTGGGAAGAAACCGAAATTCAAAGTTGGAGATAAAGTGCGAATAAGTAAAATAAATCATGTTTTTGAAAAAGGTTATACCCCGAATTGGTCAACTGAGATTTTTTCAATCACGAAAGTAGTAAAAACCAATCCAATAACTTACCACGTTAAAGATTATTATGATAATCCTGTAACTAGTGGCTTTTATAAAACTGAAATTCAAAAGACTATGTATCCTGAAATTTATTTAGTAAAAAAAGTTATAAAGAAAAGTGGTAATCGTATCTATGTTAAATGGTTAGGATTCAGTAACGAGCATAATAGTTGGATTAATAAAAATGATATTAAATAAATTAAGATAGATATTAATGTAATGAAAGGATAAGGATTGTAGATAAATAAATAAAAAGACAAATTATAATGTTTAAAATGATATTTATTCATATATATATATATATATGTAAATGTAACAATTTGATAAAATAAATAAAATGTATAAAAATTATTTGTACAGTCTTTCTTATTATTATTACTCGGTAGCAGTACCAAATTTAAAAGAATTGCCGCCTTGGTATACAAAAAATAATGTTAATTTATTTGCGGCATTGCTCAAATCACTGAAAAGTTTGTTATCCTTTATGAGCATAGATGATATCTTGTCTGGTAAAAATATTTGGAAAGCATCATTCACCTCAGCTACAACCTTGACGCCGAATCTTGTTTTTACCTCTTTCAGTGCTGTCACGAGGTTTTCTCGATTTTTTTCTAAGTCTTTAGCTTTCTTCGTTGGTAAGAAGTCGCGTTCTGCAACCTTGTTAAGTGCAGATAGATCCATTCTGAAAATTAAAGTCGAATTGAAATTAGAAAAACTCACTGTTAGAGAAAAAATATGATAAGTAAAGATGTTGTAAACTTACTTAATCAAGCTTTGGTTTCTTTGCAGAGGGTGGACTGTTTTCGATCTCTTCGATTGCTCGAATGTGCTGCTCGTTGTGCTGCATCGGCTCATATAGCCCATTCCCCACCAATACTCCAGCCCTTTCCATCGCCTCTTGTAAAATATCCCCACTCTTTGGTTCCATGGATGGAGTCCATTCGTTGTCATTCTCTTCGGGTATATCATACTCAATGGTGATTGGTTCTCCTCCTTCTCCATAAAGCGTTATTCCCACTCGTGTTATCCTCTCTTCTATTTGTGTTACAAGCTTTTCATTGGTCCCCCTCTCTAAATTTCTATTTCATCGTCTATCCCCACTTCACTTACTTTTCTCTCATTGGCTTCAGGATGCCCCTTTTCTACTTCCCCTTCCAGTTGACTTGCAGCTAGCGACATCTGTTCTTCCATGATTCTATAATGACCCCATGGTAGAGTGTCGGTTCTGTGAGGCAATAAATTCCTTTTATCATCATGAGGACTTAGAGCAATTTTATTCTGTTTTTCGGTATGAACTATATGCAATTTTGAACGTATATTGCACTGCTCTCGATTTACAAGAAGTAGATCTTCAAGACATTTTCGATAGTCTTCAAATGTAATGGATTTCTTTACAACATAGGATTTAATACCTTTAGCTTTCTTTATTGTTGCTCCACCATCAACTAAAATACTGTACATTTTACTTCGTAAGCCAATAAACTCTGTCATAATTTTTCCAGAGCATTCGTCTTTCATAAGTCCAAGCACTTTTTTATTTACACAAGGAATGCCAAATTGATTGTTTTTATCATAATCTGATGTATCAAACCTATGAATGTCCTCTTTCATTATTTGATACATATCAACATCGTCTACTTGATAAATCAAACTATCTGTATCTGTATAGAGAAGTTTGCATTTTTTTCCCACTCGCTTTTTCATATATGAGTAATGGAACTCGTAAAGTAGTGTCTTCGATAAATCAAGGATGCAAAGTCCAACATATATTGGCTTCTTTATTGTAACACTCGTTCTTTTCAATTGAATAGCAACCAAATTTTCATCAAAAACTGCGCAACTATGAAAATTTGGTTGAGCTATACGGGCTTCTGCTCCATATCTACCTGCAAATTTATTTACTAATCGTACATCAACGCGAGATCGCTCTCGTTCGATACACTTACCATAGACAGCGTTTATTAATAATTTATAAAATAGTTTTTCAAACTCGTTTTTGGCTTGTTTTCTCTTCTCTGTATTTAGTTCAACATAAGGTTTGAGCCACGCCTTTTGCTCAAATCTCAAAAGTCTATGTACCTTTTTTAAACGAAGTCCATTATCTAATGCTTGTTTAAGAGCTCGATAATGAATAACATATCTTTTCTTATCATTTAATGTAGTTAGAAGTTTCTTCTGCTTTGAGCCAGGTGGTGTGAGATGTTCTGCACAAAATGGTAAATCTTGATGGTCATCATGTATTTCTTCAGGGTACTCTAAGTCTACTTCAGCAAAATAACCTATATCTGAATCAGCTGATTCATTGAAAAAGTATGGATTCGTCTCATATTATATCCACTCAAATTTTCCAACTGATAAACGTTGCACCATTGCCCATCCATAAAGATTATTAATATCAAAATATAAGAGCATCTTTGTTTTCTGATTTTTATCGTAAGAAGATCCCATGTATGCATTGTTTGCTTTTCCATATCGATTACAACATTGGCTAATTCCACCTCGAATGCCTGATTCGATAAACATTAACATATCAATATCTGTAAGAAGTTCTAATTCCACTTTTGTCATTTTAAGTGCCGCTGAAAATGTTAATCCAGGTGTATTATAAAAGTGGGCCGGACATAATCCATAGGCTTCAAGGGATGTTTTTCGGAAACTTTCAAAGACATCAGCCAGTAGCAGTACATCTGTTTTTAAATAAAGATCAGAATACTCTCCTAAAGTTGATATATTGAATTTATGCCACACTTGAAGAGCGTGATTATAATCCTCTTCAACAATATGAGAATCCGTCAGCTTATTATAAAATTGATTTTTCTCTGGCAATTTTGTAGTAGTTAGTTTATCTAATCCATCTACAAAATCATATGGAAATATACCTTTCCATCTGCGAAGATCAATCTTTTCACTTGTAAATCCATCTGATTGGAATTCCTGAACTGCTATCGGAACGTTTTCCAGGTATGACGCTAGCTTCTCTAAGGATGATGGTAAAAAGCGCCAGGAATCGATAAATCTAAAAATAATATCACTGCCGTCGATATATTTTGTAAATGAAATATACTTCTCCTTATTATGAGGTATTACGCTGACTCGTCCCTTCAGCAATGAAGAAGTAGCAATTTCTTTCAAAATAAAGTGAGTATCGTAATTAAGATTGTGAAAAATTACTGGAATAAATCTTGAATCCTTATCATAGCTACATTTTATGTAATATCCTATGCTGTATGCTTCATGAAGTTGAAAAGCATTTTCATTTTCAGTAGGCTTCAATAAACATTCAAAATCTGCATATATTACAAAAGGTACTTTTTCACTTTTTTTATAATCTTCAAATTTAAGTATATTGTTTTTGGAGTCAGGCAAATTAATTCTACAATTATTTACATTTTTGCAATAATTTTCATGATTTTCCAATCCCTCTTGACTATAAAATATTTGTAAGCATCTGTCACAATGATATGATTTTTTATTAGTTTTCGACAATTGAGATCTTTACAATCTTGAAATGTGTTTTATCCACACATAATGATACCGTGGCACTCTTTCATCTTCACCTTGATTTTTTTCTTCGTGTTCGTTTATATAATAATCTTGTATAATAAGAAGATTTACATGTTTCTCCTTCTTTTCGATTGTAATGTAACAAGGGGATACTTCATGCTTCTGTCCAAACATCCTAAGCATATACACGTTTATAGAAATATTATTATTAAGCTTTTCAAATTTTGATACATCTTTTATTTTGATAGGAAATTCTATGTCACCAAAATTGAACATGTTTGCATATGGAAGATAATTACTCACTCTATGAGCATTCGATGTACAAGGATATAATGCTGAAAGTATTGCATATTTAAAACATTCATTATCATTGTTTTGAACATTAACACATGCTTTTTTCTTTTCTATAAATTTTGGAAGAGGAATATATGAGCTTCCTTTAACTGGAGAATATTTTTTTATATTTATGCATAAACTTATAATAATTTTTAATGTCCACCCAGAATCCTTTTCTTGAAATTCTTCTAGTTGTGCAAGAATTGGATCTTTGATATGTTCTCTAAACCATTCTTTTATGATTGTTGATGTATAAATTGCAGAACTTTCACTAGTGAAATATTTTATATCTACAGTTTCTTCTCCATTTTTTTGCATAGAAAATTCTGAAATGAAATCAGAATTTACTTTTATAGTGTTATAATCATATAAGCTTTCTTGCACTTTTTCTTTAAAAATCTTTTCTACATCATTCATAAAACTTAGAATATCTACATGACTTATATTGGCTACTATGCCGGTTCTTATTCGATTTTGGAAAGCCGACTGAACATCACGCCATTCAACTCGTGCTTCAGTTTCTTGTAGAGCACTTCCTCGCTGAAGATGATGTTCGAATTCAACTTGAATCTGTGATAGATGTGCCATACAAGTTTGACATTTCTGTTTTTCTCCACGTGTGAGGTTTGATTCATGAATTTTTCGTTTAATTCGTTTATGGTTGAATTGCATACATCCAACAAATAGTGAATGTCTGAATTATTTAATTCATAGATACTTTGTAATGTTTCTCGAAGCACTTGTATACTACGTTCCATCTGCTCCATTGTAGTCATATTTTAGTATTACAAT
This sequence comes from Philotrypesis tridentata, assembly GCA_018906965.1. NCBI lineage: Eukaryota > Metazoa > Arthropoda > Insecta > Hymenoptera > Pteromalidae > Philotrypesis > Philotrypesis tridentata. The sequence goes on from JACCIB010000859.1 coordinate 29,141, forward strand.
CTGAATGATACTGTGGAAGCGAGAGGTAATGACGGCAATCCGTAAGAATAGGGAAGTCAGAGCAATATTCAGAGAAATAACCAAATTGGATCGACGAGAATTACGAGATTATTTAGAAGTACTAAATGTGGATACTAATGGCAGTAAAGCAATACTGCAAGACAGATTACTTAGAGCGAGAATACTAACGGAAACAAATTTAGCAGCACCTTGGTACGAATGGGACGGTCAGCCGATAATCCCACGACAAATACAAACGAATAACGAGGAATTTGAAACAAACAGAAGAAAGGTCACAGAATTAACGACGCAGTTACAGCCAGTAATTAGACCAGAGTTTATTCAACCGAGTGCGTCGACGAGTATACAATATTCCGAACACGTAAAACATTTATTGACTGAAGCTGCGAATAAGTCATTTCCCAGTAACAAATGGTATGTGAGCCAGCATACTTCAACTCTGCTGCACTCCTCACCAGGAAAAAAGCATATACCTGTAAACGACTCATTCGCCAAGAATTTTCCAGAAATTGAAGCAATTGCAAGTGATACAGGAACGAAAAAGAAATCGAAAAATACTGATGAGAAACTACAGGTTAGCCCAAACTCGAGCGAAGAGTCAGAGCATGAAGATTCACTCAAGGCACAGAGAAGACAACTGGAAAAGACGATACATGAAATGCAGATTACATCGACAGAAGCGGAAACCGACAGCACCATAAGAACGAAGATCAGTCATAAATACAGACGCGTCTCCCGACCGAAGTCAACACAGAAGATTGGCAAATCGAAAACAGAAAAGAGAAGTAAACTACACAAAAAGTCAAGATCACCATCTACAAGTAGCAGCTCTTCAGAAGAATCGTCCGACACTTCGTCAGACAGCAGTTCTTCAGAAGAGGACACGTCATATAGGAGCAAGCATAGACGACACAGAAGGGAAAGAAGTAGTAGCCGCAACCGTATCTCTGCTAAAGACCATGTCAGTCATTTACAACTAATCAAGAATCTAAAGATAGAGTATTCAGGCTCACCTAAAGATGACCCAGAAGATTACAACAGAAAATTGACCGGCATTAAAGACAGTCTAGAAATACCGGGAAAAGCAATGCTAAAGCTAGTACCGTATATGTTTAATAATGACTCTATCGCTCGATGATGGAATAGTGTAGAATAAAAATATTGACAATCGTGTCTTTCTCAGCAGCAACAACAGTAGAAATAGTAGAAACATTAGAATTACGGATTTTACAAACATTAGAGAATTTTTTAAATTTATTTCATACAATAATTCCACCACGGTGAAACATCTAGTTAGTAAATTCATAAAGGTACAACGCGAGGCTCAAAAATGCGCGTGCCAATTAAAGTTCTTATTAGAGTGTCGTGACAAAGACATTGTACCGAAACATATTTCCAGGATGGGCGTGCGTAGATTTTTTTACAGTAAGTTTGCGACTAGAAAATTCCAAAATTGTATAAATAATTTGCACAAGAAGCTTTTAAAATTAGAGATAATAGACTGTAACACACATAAAACTTTTTTAAACAAAACAATATTGCACACTATTAGTAACATTAAGAGTTTGACTTCTGAGCACTTTTCTGAGTTAGTTTTAGAGTTTTCCGAAATTTCCTTAAAAACTTATAAAAATAAATTAAATTACAACTACAGGAGAAAAATATCCGATCTGTCTGTTTTGTATTCACGCTCTCATTGATATGACCTCCCGGTCCGTCCGCATGGCAACACTTCGAATCCTCGTAGTTCGAAGGAAAATATTGGCAGTTTTGACTATAATTTTAACCATGCGGAGATTTTAAAATTGAGAGAAAAATGGCTTGTGAATCTTACTGATTCGCAGCTTCCGGAATTTGTAAAGAAGGTGATGTCCATGGGAGATAAATTCAATTTTAATACAGATTTTCAATTTAAGCAAGCTATTGAGATATCAAAAAGCCTGGAGAATGTATATGCGTTCAATCGAAACATAGACGGAGGACTGCGAGATGGAGTCATTTCCATATTAAATTCTCAGATTAAAAATAAGACGCATGTGCCTTATCATAAACGTATTATGTCATACAATATTAGACGTACAAAACAGTATTTAAAAAACAATCCCGATCTATTTTTCACTAGAGCAGACAAGGGCAATGCTACGGTAGTGGTGGATCGAAACGTGTATATCTCGAAGGTTAATGAGGCCCTCAGCGACGAGAGATTTTATAGACTGGTTAAAGTTAACCCTGCTGCAGGGATAAAAAAGCGGATAAAAAAACTCATTGACCTTTGGAGTGCACGGGGCGTTCTAGAGTGCGACGAGGCTTTTAGAGGACTTTCTTCCAAGGGCATTGAGCACACATCGCTGCCGAAAGCTTATGGCCTAATAAAAATTCATAAACCAAACAATCCCGTAAGAATTATAGTTTCAGCAATTAATAGCCCCACTTATTTTCTTGATAAATGCATATCCGTCTTATTAACTAAACATTTTCCTTTACCAGCTTCTCATATAAAAAATAGTACACAATTAAAAAGTAACCTCACTAATATAAATATTTCTGATCAGCAATGTTTTGTGTCCTTCGACGTTGTTTCGTTGTTTTCGAGTTTGCCAAAAGATGCGATTATACTGTCGATTGAAAAGAGATGGAAATGGCTCTCCTGTATGAATTGTATGTCGAAGAGCGAATTTATGGATGGTATAAAAATTCTTCTCGACTGTACGTATCTTGTTTTCGATGGCAAATTTTATAAACAAGTCTCAGGCGCTCCGATGGGATTCTGCTCGAGCCCTGTTTTTGCGAATATGGTTCTGGAGGATCTCGAGGATCATTGTCTGGGTATTGCAAAATCTAGCGTTCGACTTTTTTACAGATACGTGGATGACTGTCTTTTGGTTTTGGATAGAGACAAGATTGAATTTGTGTTATCTATATTTAATAGCTATAATAACACCCTTCAATTTACTCACGAAATTGAAGTCAATAATAGTATAAATTTTCTCGATATCTCTATTATTCATGATTCAAGTGGTCATATTTTTACGAATTGGTTTCAAAAAAATACAGCGTCATCAAGATACATAAATTACTTCTCTCACCACCCAAAAAACCAGAAGATAGCAATAATGTACAATTTATTTGATAGGGCGATATTGTTGTCCGAACCGCGGTTTCACTGTGAAAATATCGAAAAAGCGAAAAAAATTCTCATAGCTAATGACTATCCTCCAGATTTTATAGAAAAATTTAGTAAAAAACGGATTGCTCGCAACCTGAGCCTTTCAAGGGCCTCGTTAGAAGGGGTAGTTGAAAGTAATGCACACTCACATAACAATAATTCTAGCTCCAGAAAAGGATATGCGGTGTTCCCTTACTATGAAGGGTTTAACGAAAAATTAAAGTCGGTGTTGAAAAGAAATGACATGAGTTTGATTAATAGTGTTACTGATAAGTTCAACAAATTTATAAAACTTGGCAAAGATCCTACTGCTGTGGGAGACACGAGAAATGTTGTATATAAAATCGATTGCTCCGATTGCGAATCTACGTACATCGGAGAAACGTATCGACCGTTAAAAGCTAGGCAATACGAACATAAAAGATATATAGAGAAAAGGGATCTTAACTCCCCTCTCGCGGTACATGCATTGGAAACAGGACACAATTTTGATTTTAACAATATTAAAATAATAGATAGAGAACCGTCTATGTTCCGCAGACGGTTCTCAGAAATGCTACACATTCAGTTTTTCGATGGCACACTTAATACGGCTGAGGATACGTGCCGCCTCAAAGCGAGTTATAAAAATGTTATATCAAACCTAAAAAATAGTCCAAATAAAGTTTAATTGTAAATAATGTGATTGCGGAGGCTCGGTGGCGAGCGGACTGTATCAGGATCTTAGCATGCAGTGAGAGGTGGCATACCGCTTCGCGCTCTCTTCAACTCAGCCAACACATGTTCAATAGTGATTGGCTGGCGAGCCGGAGCGGAACAGCCCAGTGGGAGGTCGGAGAGACCGGGTTGCCGTGGTAACGCTCCGTCCATACTGTATACTATACAGTCATATAGTCATGGCAGGAGCGTTTCTTACGTTGCGGCGCGGGCCCCCCGCCCTGCTACTTGAGAATTAACGTGCCACCTCCAATGTGTTATTCGTTCTTAGTATATGGATGAAGCTCGAGGTATCCGTCGCTGATGCGGTTTGCATTATAATAACATTTCTAAGTATTGGTACAGCATCTAATGTATGTATTGCGGAATATATATTGCCCGATTTTTGTAGAGACATTAGTTGATGTCCTGCATCGACCGGTACCGCATTACCACCTTGGCACCGGGGAATCGTTCTGTTAAATAAAATTCTCGAGTCCTAGGCCGTAAGTTATTATTTAAAAAATTTTGTAATAGTTCTTCTGTAAACTTTGGTTTAAATTTTTAATTTATATTTATAGCGCCATATGCGATTTATCCTTTTTCTGGTCCGTTCCTAATAATGTAAAAACACGGAAGTTGTTTTGCAAATTAGGTAACTATGTCTATATGTACAATTTTCAATTTCACTTATTTTTAATATTATTATTGTAATAAAACCTTGTGATTTAACGTTATACAGCCACTGAAGAGGGGATAAAAATATCCCGAAACGTTTGGCATTTTTTAAAAGAAACAACTTGGCTCGAAGAGACGCATCAATTTTTATTCTACACTAGTACCGTATACTTTGACAGGAAGAGCACAAATGTGGTATCAGACAGAAAAAACAGACATGGTCTTGGAAAGACTTTTTGTCAGCCTTCAAAGAGCAATTCTATACATCTGCCAACACGAACGATGTAATGGACGAACTGTTACGACGAACACAAGGCAACGGCGAAAAGATATCGACATACATTATGAATTTTAGACATATCGCCGATCACCTACAAAAACCAATGTCAGTTAAGAAACAGTTAAGTCTACTCATCGACAGATTAAGGCCAGTCTACAGAAAAGCTCTAAAGCACAAGAAGATTAAAACATTCCATGACGTAAAGAAGTACTGTAAAGAACTCGAAGACGAGCTAGAACATGATGCCAGATATGCTCTGCCACCACCTGCAGAAAAATCCAAGTTCCCAGCGGCAGCATGGTCGGCTACACCAAAACCAAGGGTAGCTACGACAGAAGAGATAGCAGAAACAAACGAAGTTGCAACGAAAGCAAAGAAGAAGAAAAATAAAAAGAAAAAGGCTGAAACCACCGAGACGACTCCTAATCAGCAAGAAACTACAACACAGGAAGCTTGTGCAGCCAATCAGCAGGTGCAAGCCCCGCAACAGCAACCGGCGCAAGCGCAGAAGAAACCTCAGCAACCCTTCATACCAGCACTGAGCCAACAACTGAATCAAACGCAACCACAAGTTCAATATTATGGACCGTGCCACGTTTGCGAGACAGTGGGACATAGGGCAGCGAATTGTCCGAAAACGCAATGCTATAATTGCAGGCAATTCGGTCACAGGAAGAACGCCTGTCCTTACCCGATAAAATTTTCCGGAAAATGCCAGTGGTGTGGCCAAGTTGAAGCACAATTCAAAAACTGCAACAACTGTGCTAAAGCAAGAGAACTTCTACAAACGTTGCAGCCAAAGATTGAGCCAGACACTGCATGTCAGGTATGCGGACAAAAAGGCACGACGCTGCGAGACTGCACAAACTGTGTTCACGTTAGAAAGCTTCTGGGAAACGACTCGAAGAAGGCCGCCAAGGGCCAGCCGACCTCCGTGTTCACGCCTTGGGCCCTCAACTAGCGAACAAAATTGACAATCATACCCCCGCAATTTGCAGGAGTATGTCAATTTTGGGAGGGGGAGAAAGTGGCAGCAAGCCACTAGAAACCGTGCGAAGTCAGGAAGTAGTGGCCAAAGCTGTAAGTAACAGCCAAACCAGCTATTTAAAGACAGGTGCACAACAAGAAGAGACAAGAGAGATAAAGAGATATTCGAAGCCTGAAAGAAACGCTGACGCAACCCGTGGGCAAACGCTGCAGGCCGACAAGGAAGTAAACGCGAATGTGAAAAGAGGAGACGCCATTGCAACACAACGGCCAGATTCTGTCACAGAGAAGAAGAGACTAGTGATTAATTCAGGGGCAAACAGAGGAAATCACGTTAGAGCCAGTATCGCTAGAGACACGGAATCTAAGCCAGACGGGACGCCGGCTACGCCAATGGAGAGTAGTGACGAGGATACGAGGTTAAATGAAGAAATCCAGCTGTGCAAAAAGCGAGGCTTTAGAGTAGAGAAAGTCATGATCCAAGGTCGAGGACTAGAGGACATCGTGGAATTTTCGAAAAAGAGCCTGGCAAAGGTAAAAGAGTTAGCAGAATTCAGGAAAGCTGAAAAAATTATGAGAGCTGAAGCCAACTTAAACTTGAAGCCGAAATCCACTGTAGAGCCAGACAATAACGGCGAGCAGAGGAAGTCAGCTCAGAGGTTAGCACAGGCTTTAGATTTCGAAGAAACTCGAGTAACCGCCCTGGAGGAAGACAATAAGTGGGAAGAAATTGAGGAAACTGACAAAGAGGTAACTACAGATGACGATGAAGATAGCATGAGTGAAGAGGAAATAGTACTGATTGAGGCAAACGAATTATTAGAGGAAGATCAAAGAATAAGGACGAAAGTGAAAGATTTGCTCGATGAAGAAACAGATTACGTGAAGTTAAGACAAATCGAGGCAGCGGTGGACACTCTAATCAACGAAACGATGTCAGACCCTAGCACCCCTACACAATTAGAGGAAGCCGGAGTGGACAGAGATTCCAAAGAAACGGAGGTGCACGCAGCCACGACCACGGTAGACAATAGAGACTACATTAAAGTCAGTCTAGGCGGAAAAGAGTACAGAGCCTTGTTCGACCCTGGAGCCATGATAACTATCGTAGGCCCAGAGATCGCTAGGAGGTACAAGACTCGACTCAAAGCTAGAGAAGCTCTGATACGAACGGTGACAGGAGGAACGTCGCCCGTATTAGGATTTCTACCAATCCGAATAGACTTAGACGGAATAGACAAGACGATTATGGCAAGAGCAGTCGCAGAAGTAACACATGAACTGATTTTGGGCAAAGATTTCTGCAAGACGTTCAAAGTGGACACAAGCCACAAAGGCCTATGGCGAGCCAATCTGGGAGAGTGGAGAGAGTTCGACCGGCCAGAAGCTAGGTCTCCAGCAATCATCATCGCAGAGAGCGCGGGTATCTCTGAGCTCAGCGACGAGGAGAGACGGAAAATCGAGGAACTGGTGGCCGAGATACTACCAAACAATCCCGGAGAGGAACTGGGGTATACGGACTTAACTGAGCACCACATCGTAGTGACAGACCCAACCCCTATACGCTCTAAAGCCAGAAGACGTTCACCGAAGAAGATAGAGGAAATACAAAAAGCAGCTATAGAACTTAGAAGACTAGGGGTAATCGAGAGATCCGCAAGCGCTTATTGTAGCCAGCCATTACTAGTGCCAAAGCCCGATGGGACAGAGAGATTTTGCGTCAACTATATCGAATTAAATAAAGTGACGAAAAAGGATAGCTACCCTCTGCCCCAAATCGACATGATACTAGACAGGCTACGCGCAGCCAGATACTTGAGCAAGATCGATCTCAAGCAGGCTTACTTCCAAGTCAAAATGGAGGAAAGCAGTAAGAAATATACCGCTTTTGCAGTACCTGGATACGGTTTATGGCAATTTAAGCGCATGGTTTTCGGCCTTTGCAACGCGCCCAGTACGCTGCAGAGAATGGTTGACATTTTGTTTGGCCCTGAGGACTCCCCAAATGTGTTCGGATACCTAGACGACATCGTCATAGCTACCGACACGTTCGAGGAACACAAACATAGAGTCAGACACGTGTTAACAAAATTGACGTCAGCCGGACTCACGATTAACCCGAAGAAATGTGAATTCTGTGTTAGCGAGATAAAGTACATGGGATTCATTCTGGATCGACACGGCTTACGAACCAACCCCGCAAAAATAGAGCCAGAGATGAACTGTCCAACTCCAAAGGACTTGACAGGCTTACGACGAGTCCTGGGCATGTTTGGGTGGTACTCTAGGTTCTTGGAAAACGAGTCGGAGATAAAAATCCCTCTAGTCAGAATGCTAAAAGACCAGAAAAACTGGAATTGGGGACCGGAGCAAGATGAAGCGTTCAACAAGTTGAAGCAGGCGTTGACCAACACTCCTGTTCTAGCCAGACCGGATTTTACGAAACCTTTCACGATCCAGTGCGACGCAAGCAATTTCGTTATTGGTGCAGTCCTCACGCAAGAATTTGACGACGGAGAACACCCGATCGTCTACGTCAGCAGAGTATTGTCAGCCCCGGAGATAAATTACACCACAACCGAAAAGGAGTGCTTGGCATTAGTTTGGTCTATCAACAAACTCAGGCCGTACGTTGAGGGTTACCACTTCACGGTTATCACTGGCCACAGCGCTCTGAAGTGGCTCCGCTCGCTGAAGGATCCTAAAGGTAGACTAGCCCGCTGGTCGATAGAAATTCAACAATGGGACTTTGACATAATACATCGTAGGGGCACCCAGCATGTAGTGCCAGACGCGCTATCCAGAATGATGGAGCCAGAAATCTCAGTTATAGGAGAGATCGAGGACAAATGGTATTTACGAAGACGCGACGAAGTCGAAGAGAACCCAACGAAATTCCCCGAGTGGAGAGTCGAAAACGGAAAGTTGTACAGGCACAAGGAAGATCCAATGCTAGATCCCATCACTCACCCGGACGAAGGATGGAAACTTGTAGTGCCGGAGGAATTGCGTGAAAGAGTATTGACAACAGCGCACGCAGAAATCTCAGCAGGACACCTAGGAATTGAGAAAACGTACGATAGGATAGCACGGGAATATTTCTGGCCCGGACTATTCCATGATGTCTGCCGATTCATAAAAACCTGTCAGACTTGCCAGGCATACAAGATTTCCCAACAGGCTCCTCAAGGGCTGATCGGGAAACGAATCGTCGAGAAACCATGGTCCGTCGTGGCGGCAGACGTGATGGAGTTCCCAAAAAGCTCCAGCCAGAATATATATCTCGTAGTATTCCAAGACCTATTCTCTCGTTGGGTGGAAATACATCCATTACGCCAAGCTAACGGAAAATCTATAGCCATAGCTTTCGAAGAACTGATATTGTTCAGGTGGGAGACGCCAGAATATTTATTGACAGACAACGGAACGGAGTTTATCAACAAACATCTGGCAGAAACAATAGAGCAATACGGCGTAAAACATGTGACTTCACCACCTTACCATCCGCAAGCAAATCCGGTAGAGAGAAGCAATCGCACCTTGAAAACAATGATTTCCGTATTCGCGAAAAATCACAGTGATTGGGATAAGCATTTGCACGAGTTACGACATGCGATAAATACAGCTAAGCAAGCGAAGCTAAAAACATCGCCAGCTTTCTTGAATTACGGCAGACACCCTACCCCGGTGAAAAGCTTACGTGTGGAATGGGAGGGGGTGACGAAAAAGACTAAATTAGAGCCCGAAGTTTGGAAAGACAGACAGAAGAGACTAGACGCACTACGAGACTTGGTAGCGAAATATGTGGACGACGGACGAACAAGACAAGGTAAGCGATATAACGAAGGCCGTAGAGTCGTAGAATTCCAAATGGGAGACTTAGTGATGAGAAAATCTCACCCCTTGTCTAAAGGAACTGAGAAATTCTCAGCCAAGTTAGCCCCCAAGTATGACGGTCCGTTTAAAGTCACCGAGAAAAGATCGCCAGTCGTTTACATACTAGAGCCAGTCGAAGGGAAGAGTAGGAAAGGAGTGTGGCTAAGGTCCACGTAAGCGACCTCAAGCGATACGTATCCCCTAGAAACAATCCTACTAACAAACCTTCTTCCCCACCTGTAGTAGTGTCCGACAGTGGTGCATGTGGTTACATTGCGACGCTCCCAAAGTCGGCAGTAAGTAACCAGGTGGCGGGTGTGCCCCGTCAATCTACCATGAAACCCATGTCTAATTCATTGAATATTTCAGACATGAGTTCAAACGACGGTCAGAAGGTAGAGCCGATCAGGATAAATTGGGCAGACGAGGAACCAGAGGTGGTCAACGACCTGATGGAGCCCACTTCCTTCGAGTTGGAGCTTAAAGGCCCGTAGAAAGTAGGAAGCTCAAGCAGCAACACCCTGTCCTGAACAGGCCACCTCGCCCAGAATCTCGCACCCAAAAAAATTTTTTTTTCTCTCTTGATTTTCTCACCTCCCGTGCTTGCCCTTTCCTGCACTGCTGGTTGTGTCCATGCGAGCACAATTCGCCTTCTGAAACCTCTTCATAGTGGTATGAAAGGTTTGAGAGGGGGAATGTGACGGGGATCCCGTCGATGGCTGCTCGCCTGGACACCAACCAGTTAAGATAACATACTCTTATACTCGGTGATGCTTGCAGAGCAGCAAGCGAGCAGTCAGCTGTTAAAGCCACAGGACAGCGCGGCGCCGAGAGCAGCACGCCGCCGAGCAGCAGCAGTACGCGAGCGAGGGAGTGGGGGAAACACAGCGCGTAGCAGCGCGCGACAGCCAAGGCGAGAGCAAGAGAGAGGGACGAACGGCAGCGCTAAAGCAACGAGAGCGAGAGAGACAAGAGATACGAGGCATGCGAGCCACGAGGCGTACGCGCGCGAGCGGCGGCCGCCATGTTGGCGAGCTATTGACTGAAGCATGAGTGCGAGAAGGCTGGAATAGCGAGAGAATGAATGCGTTAGAGACAGACTAGAGAGAGAGTGGAGGCAACGCGTATGCGCCATATGATATTGGGAAAAGGTGGAGGGCTACGGCTCAATCCACAGCGCGCGTGCGAGCGGATAACAAAAATGTAAGCGTGCCGAAGTACGTAACCGTGTGAAAATGTGTAAATATGATTAATAGAGCCAGTCATGCGTGTAAGCGTATTTCCAAAGTCGCTCGCATTTATAAGAGTCGTAAAAGAGGGCGCGAGAGTGCGAGATGATATATGGTGCGAAAGCGTGGAAATGTATGATAGGCGCGAGAGAGCGATCTAGCGGAAATGCGTGAGTGCGAGTGAGAGAGCGATCTAGCGGAAATGCGTGAGTGCGAGTGAGAGAGCGATGGACGCCGCGAACCGGCGTAGTTGCCGAACGCGGGAGAGAGTCAGTATGGAGTATGGAACGAGTATCGAATGAGCCTCCAAGGAGTATCGAGTACCCCGAGGACCGAGACACCACGAGCGAGCAAGAGAGAATTTTCCAAGGCGACGACCAGAGCGACCGAGCATTTCCCCCCGTGTGCATTTTCCGAGCGAGTATAAGTTTCTTTCGCGAGCGCTTCCACAGGACACGAGGCAGCACCAGAATGCGAGGACGTAGGGGAAAAGGAATAGAGACAAGTAGGAGCGTTGTGAAATACCTCCCCGCCGCGAGTCCCTAACCTAAAGCCAGCCCGCGTTATAGACGGTGAGCTCGCCCGAGGACGAGCACGCGTCCGCGAGTAGATAACTATTGATTTGATTCTTATAATAAATTACTAAGTGTTATATTTTACAAGTCGCGTGTCTTTATTTTGCGTATCATTCTCCCTGCACCTCTCCCCCGTGACCTAGAGTATAAGGAGCTCTCAAGCCGGCATCATAGAAGTACCAGATCGCGAGTTCGGGCGTCCAACAATAATTATTAAATACGGGCTCGCGATAAACCTGCATAGGTGTCATTACGTCGTGCTACGCCTCCCCAGGGACGGAAAAAGCACAACGTCACAATATAAATTCTTATTTTATAATAATATTTTTACATAAAATTCTTAATTATTTATTCAAAATTAATTTAATTTTTATTTTTATACTTAATCATTTTTATTTTGCTTACAAAATTATTTTATACAAAATTATTATATTATTATTTTCTTGGGTATCTTTTGTCGATATCGATTGGATCGACTACCTACTCTATATCTAAAACAACTGGCATATTACGTTTTATTTGCTGTTGTGGTTGTTGTTGCTGGTGATTTTGTAGTTAATGGTGTTTTGGTTGTTGCTGGACATTTTGTTGTTGCTGGTGATGCTGCTCTAGATGCGGAATCTTTTTTAGCGACATAATGCTTCGTCGCTTGTCGGCTGAAAAAATTTAAATATTTAATATTTTAATTTTAACGTATGTCATAAATATATTTTAATAATAAAAAACTTACAATTTTCTTTAGTATGGGAGCTCGACTTGTTTTCACTCTTGCCAGATGAGTCGGACTTCGTATAATTTGTATTAGCTCTACTTGATGATGCGGTATCAGTAGTTGCTTTGGAGTGAATCTTTGTTGAACTGCTAGATGCCACAGCACCAGCAGTTAAACTAGACTCACTCTTTGTCACACTATGCGATCCTGTACCTTCAGTAGTTAAAGTAATATCAACTGCTTTCTTTGTATCTGAATCTGAAAACAAATAATACATTAATTTTAAACACAGTGTAATTTTGTAAGTTAAAAATTGAATGAAATACATACCATTTTTTCTTTTACTGTTACTGCTGCTACTATCACTGCTGCTGTCGCTGCTATTGCTGCTACTGCTGCTGCTGCTGCTACTGCTGCTCGAACTTGACGAAGAGAATAATTTCGTTCGCCAATTAATTTTTTTATCTGAAAAAGTAAATAGATAAAAATTTATAAGTGAAAAATTAATAAGCGTATGAGAGAGAAAATACAGACACATATATAATTAAATAAATAATTATTTAATTATTTATATAATTAAATTATATAAATTTATATACATGTGTGTGTGTGTGTATGTGTGAATGTGTATATATATATATATATATATATATATCGCGACGCGAGGCTCTAAGCTAAGCATAGATTTATGAAGCGTGCTGAGAGAAGGGGGGGGGGAGCATTCGTGCTCGAGAGTGAGAGAGTAAGAAAACAGCAGTAGTAGAGAGGGTATACGTGTAATGTATGTATGCGTTTGTGTGTGATATATATATATATATATAAGTTGTATATATATATACATACAACTTACCAGAAACTTTTGGGGAACTGCTACCGTGGTATAATTTCCTTAATGCATTCGTCCGATCGGATTGAATCCTTTTCATTGAAGATGGTCTCAGCTTACTTTTTTGTTTCTTGAACGCTTTTTGTAGCTGCTCCATGCAGTCTAACGATGGCTTCGGTGGCCCTATAAAAAATGATTAAATTAATATCTATAGTACTGAAATATCAATCAATGGATATGGAAAGGATTTATTTTACGAAAACAAAAGACCACAACACAAACCGAAGGTGAATGTTATGATATCTTTTTACCAAACCAGAGGTTTGAAAAAAAATCCCCTTTACATAAAAATTTTATAAGATATTTTATGTCACAAGTAACTAAAAATCAAAACAATAAAGTTGTGATTTTCAAGTTAGAATGACATAAAAATTTTTAACATAATATTTTAACAAAAAATACTTACAACTTTCTCCGATTTCCATCACGGTTGACACAATGTTGGCCATCTTTAGAATGGTATCCCCGTATTTGAGGATCCACTCTATTCTCTCCATCGTCTGCTTTACTTGGTATGGTCGTCCGTTAAGGGCCATTTCTTTAGCCGAACTCAGAAAACTCGAGCAAACTGACTGAGCTTTGCTTGAGCAGCCCTTTTTATTTCAAAGAACTGATTTACCCTTTCCACTAGTTCTCAAAGAAAAATCTCACTCGGAATAGAGAACATCCTCTGATTGGAGAATGCCTACACCTGAAGGAGATGGAAAATGTATATTTACATACGAAGCGCACACTTATTTTTTCTCACCCAAAATTTGGAGGCGAGCCCATAGTAACGGAATCAACATGCTGCGCTCTTATACATTTTTCATAGTATTAACCTGCTGCGCTCACCTATTTTTTCTTCTTACATGTAAAGCCTGCAATGACTCAATTTCGCTTGACTTTTTTTTTATATGATCACTCAATGCAACGGTTAAAACGATGTATCACTCGGAATAGAGAAGATCCTCTGGTGGAGAATGCCTACACTGCCGAAGATCCCTAGCTTGTTAGGCCTGAAGGAGATGGAAAATGTATATTTACATACGAAGCGCACACTTATTTTTTCTCACCCAAAATTTTGAGGCGAGCTTATAGTAACGGAATCACATTGCTGCGCTCGTATACATTTTCATAGTATTAACCTGCTGCGCTCACCGATTTTTTCTTCTTACAGGTAAAGCCTGCAATGACTCAATCTCGCTTGACTTTTTTTTCATCTGATCACTTAATGCAAAGGTTAAAACGATGAATGGCAGCTTACTGCTGTGTATATTTACATACGAAGCGCACACTTATTTTACTCATCCAAAATTTAGAGGTGGGTCTATAGTAACGGAATCACCTTGCTACGCTCGTATATATTATTCATAGTATTAACCTGCTGCGCTCACCGATTTTTTTTCTAGCAGGAAAAGCCTGCAATGACTCTATCTCGCTTGACTTTTCCATCCGATCACTCAATGCAACGGTTAAAACGGTGTATGGCAGCTTACTGCTATGTATATTTACATACGAAGCGCACACTTATTTTTTCTCACCCAAAATTTAGACGCGAGCATACAGTAACGGAATCAACATGCTGCATTCGTAAATATTTTTCATTGTATTAACCTACTGCGCTCACCTATTTTTTCTTCTTACAGTTAAGTCTGCAGTGACTCTATCGCGCTTGACTATTTTCATCAAATTATTGCTATGTATATTTACATTGTATATGTGTACATATCTGCTTCGATTATCAATACGGATCTCTCTAAAGATTTCTCACTCCTTCTTGTATAGGCATACTAGAACAGTGGGGAAATAGAGAAAGTCCTCTCACCAACGGGTTCTGGCTTTGAGAGGGGGCTCCAGAGAAAGGAACAGCGAATGCTAGAACCCGTGTGGATAGTAGAACAACGGAGGCAGAGTGGAGGGGGATCCATTGTTCTAGTATGCCTATGTTCTGGTATGCCTATAGCTATACTACTTACAAGGAAAGTATTCTTTTGACATGACAAGCTAGTGAAATTTTCATTTTTTAGTATCGACGAAAGTTTTTATAGTATTCAATATTGAACAGCTCAAATATGGTCTAGATGATTTTTAGGGAGACCTACCTGAAAATTTAGACACTAAATTTATGATGTCAACCGTGTAAGTATTTATGTGAAAGTCATACAGGGGATACCACAACTTTACTGACTCTATTTTTTACAAGTTTTCATAAAGTTTAAATTAGATTACAGTTTTCTAAACGTTTACCGAATTAGGTGGTTTGCATTAAAAATGATAATACGTCTATCATAAAGAATCATAGGGATATTGGAAACTAACTTACATATACTTCTTTTTATTCTAAATATTATTTACATTATTCTATAATATAGATCAAACAATTGTGAAGGATACGATGTAAACTTGTATAAATATTAAAATTCTATATCACTCATGTTCTGCATGACAATAGTACACGTAACGTACAAATGCTTTCAAGAAAGCAGTTATCAGTTAATTAATTAGCAATAATTTTAGACGTACAGATTTCTTTGATGTATATTTGCGAAACAAATCATTATGGAACTTAACATAAAATTTAGTGTCAATAAAGGAAAAAAAACGCGCTATTCTATTTACCTCGAGGGTGGTGTGGAAAAGATAGATTTCTTAGTGAATAATAATGATCTAAAAAAACTATTTACTCTACATATAGTGTCTTTATTATTATTATTACAATAATTCATGAGCAAATGTACATTAATATTTTAAATTTATTACTCATTTAGTTGATGTTAACTATTCTTTGTAATTTACATATTATCTACCTTTTAAAAGTAGTAAAATCTCTTCCCCCCCCCAAACAAACCTGTCCAAGGTAAAAGGCTGGCAGTATAAGGTCGTTTCTTCATGTAAAAATTAAAGATTAATTTTACAACTCTTGATAACCTTAATGTAAAAAAAAAACTCTTAATAACACTTATGCAGACAAAACAAAACTTTTATTAACATTCATACAGACAAAATAAAAATTCTTAGAGCTTACTCTAAAATTCAACTTTAATTATCAAACTTCGACAACTCTTATGTAGTCGAAATTATAAGTTCTGTATTCTATACATTTATTTAATTATGGAAATTAAAGATCTTGATAACACTTATATAGACAAAATACTAGTAGCTTTACTGCATATTTTTAAGACGTGTTGATATTATAATCGTCAGATCAACAAATAATATATCTTCTTTCCTCTTGTGAATAAGTGATCGAACACAAATACTGGAAGAATATGTGATACTTATAGATCAAGTTGGAAAACAAATAATTATGTTAGAATGAATGTCTTCTTTTGCCTATTCAATGAGTTAATCACAACCACTCAAATCATGATGCTTATGCATTAAGCTAAAAAATCCGAAACTCTCATGTATGAAAATAGGAACGTGTAACCATCTTCGCGTTAAGGGTCTGTTGTACAGATTACCATTTCTTTAGTGTCACTTCTCCTTCGATTATCTATACCTTCGATTTGACATAAATTCTCATTTTAATTTTAAGAAAAGAAAGTTATGATATCAATAAATAAATTGGCAAGTTTTATGTTATAAAAAGTAATTGTTTTCAAATAAATAAATAACCGATTAAATTGAGGAAGGATTATAAATATATGTGTTCATATAAACACTCAATCAAATTGCAGCATGTGAACAGGTGGATAGCCTGTGAAAAGGTACAGTCGGGTACAATTAAAACTTTGAATACTATAAAAACTTTCGTCGATACTAAAAAATGAAAATTTCACTAGCTTGTCATGTCAAAAGAATTCTTTCCTTGTAAAATCTGATAGTTGTATGCCTTCATAAGTTCTCGTTACCGTATACTAAACAAAAAATGCTTTTTTCTTGAGAAAAGCTCGTTACATCTGGAATCTGAGTGTACTTGCTATAACTTGCTTTCTCCAAATTGCGAACAAATTCTAAACCACTTGCCTTCTGAACTTATAGAATAATTATAAATAGGAAAACATCCCCCGCAAATCTGTAAAAACTTTCAATGATAAATGAATGATGCAAACACAACACTTTCACTAGCTTGTCACATAACAAGAAAATTCTGATAATCTGATAGTTGTATTCCTTCCAGTAAAACCGGAAAATACAAGTATTCATAGTGCACATAAATTTATGCCATATGAATTAGTATTTGCTTATCCGTCAAATTTACCTTCATGTGAACCTTTGAAAGTTTCAGAACAATTGCCGACTTATAATAATTATTTATCCAATTTAATTACAAATATGAAAGACATTGCTAATTTAGCTCGTGAAAATTTGATAATTTCAAAAGAAAAGTCCAAAACGTACTATGACAGGTTTATTAAACCAGTAAACTTTGAAATTGGAGATGAGGTATGGTTGATTAAAGAACCAAAACCTGGAAAATTAGAAAAAAATCATAATCTAGGACCTTTTGAAATTATGGATGTATCAAAAAATGGCAATATTACTGTAAATAAAGAAGGAAAGCAAATAGTAGTTCATGCAAATAAATTAATATTGTTTAAAAAGAAAATTTAATAGAATCAATTTGATTTCAGAATTCAAGATGGTGTTTATCTTTATTATCATTTTTCAAATATTCTTAAAAGTTACTGAAGCTACCATAGGCTACGATTGCGGCTCATCGACGCCTAACATTACAACATACTCTCTATTGGACTCTGGAAATTGCGACTTTCAAGACAATCAAGTAAATTCATCAAGTACTATTATTGAACTTATACAAATAGTAGATTTTCGTTCTATTCCAATTATTCAGTATAAAGTTGAAATTCATAGAACTATATTTTCTTGCGGAATTTTTGGACATTTGATACCAATTGAAAATGCGGAACAACAATACATTAAAGAATTAAGTCACGAACAATGTGAATTAATTCAAGAAACGGGTATTTTTAAGTATGACAACTTTCACACTATTTCGGGTTTAAAGATAAATTCAACAACTACTAAAGGCATTGATTTTGCGGGAAGTGCGGCAGATAGATCATGTTCTGGTGCTGCTTATGCAGAAAATTTCGGATCATGGAATAATGTATTTGTCCGTGGCTTAATCAAAATTACGTCGATACAAAATAATGCTAGAGTAAATTTAAAAAATGATAAATTAACACTAAGTTCAGGAGTAGTTAGTAAATTTTCAAATAAAAATTGTATGGATATGGAGGGAGGAAATACGTTTTGGCATATTTTACCGGAAGGAAAATGTTTTGAAAATTCATATGAAGTGTTATTTGAAGGAGTAGCAATTAAACCTTTAGTACAGATAGTAAAGAAATAGTTTATTCTGTAAATGCAAATAAAATAACATTTGCATTAGCTACAAAATATATTGAAGTTCATTGTGATAGAGAGTTAATTCGCACTGAGCATCCAAAATTATTTATTGCAGAAAAAGATAGCAACTTAAATAAATATTTTTTCGATGTAGATAAAGTAAATGGAGAAGTAGTTAACAGAGTTAATTTAGATTTGTTCACATATGTAAATTCTAAGTTTGTTTATGTAGAAAGACATTTAAGAAATCAAATTCATGATTTATACATTAATTTAATTACTGAAAAATGCGAGCTTGAGAAAAAAGTGATTCAAAATTCCTTATCCATTGCCAATATTGCTCCTGACGAGTTTGCTTACAATATTATGAAGAATCCAGGTTATATCGCGAAAGTAGCAGGAAAAGTTGTACATTTAATCAAATGTGTACCAAGATCAGTAGTAGTATTACATACAGATGATTGCTATAATCATTTACCAGTTTCTATGGGAAATGAAACTTGGTTTTTAACACCAAAAACCCATATATTAATCAAGAAAAGTAGTAAAGTAGATTGTAATACAATTGTACCAGCGTATTACGAAATTGATGGACATTGGATTAAACTCATACCGAAGCCAACAGTGTCTATTCCACCGAATGTTATCAAACCAGATACTCATTTGGGGTGGACATTTCAAGCCGTGAAAAATTTAGCGACGAATGGCATTTATTCGCAAACTGATTTGGATAAATTACAAGAACAGTTAATGTTTCCTATGTAAAGAACACAAATTTTGAATGTAATTGCAAAATATATAGCTGGTGATGTAACAGATGGAGTTACATTTTCAGAAAATATGTTAACAAGTATTGCAGAAAGTACTTGGAAAAACATATTTGAAAAGCTTACTACATGGGGATCCTTTTCATCAGGAATTTTCATGATTATAGTAATACTACACATTTGCAAATTGATAATTGACACTATAATAAGAGGATGCTTTACATGCAGTATATGGATGGTCTATTAGACTATGTGGAGCTGTTTTCAGTTCTTTAACCCATTTATTCATTTCTATGGGAAATACAGAAAAAATGACGAATTATGCAAAATCAAGAAACTATAAAGAAGAAAAAGAAGAAGAGTTAAAAGAAGTTAAAGTTATATCGCGAAATTCTCAACCTATGGAAGTTGACACATCATTTACAAAAGCAACTCCTTTACCATCTATTCCTAATACACCGCCGTGTATTTATCCATCTAATACAAAATCTCAAAATTCTATAAATGTTTCTCAGAGCTCGAATTTAGATATTTTTTCATTGGATTTACGGTAATTTTTATTGTTTAAATGTTAGTTAAATATTTCATAAATGTCTTACATTATCTAGGGCCCCGAGGGAACTACATCTAACGATGTAGTGTATTCATTTTTATAGGTATTTTAAATAAGGATTTAATTTATTTTATTTTATGTATTTATTTGTAATTTAGAAATAAGACAACAATATCATGTTATCATCTAATATTTAAATTTTTTGTACTTAGAAACTAATTGTAAATTTTGAATTTTGAAAGTTAAGAATTTTATTGCAATCGTCATACTGTAAAATGATTATTAAGCGTTATACATTAAGAGTGGGTCAACGTATTCGGGCTTTAAAAGAGTTGAATTGGCCTCATTTTAATGAGTCTCGTGATTAAGTCCGAACTCCGTACCTCGCGGTTCGTCAATTTGCGGAGATTTTTATTGTACTTCCAAGTACTCAATTGTGAATTTAAGAAGCAAATATATTTTCAATCATACTCGAAAAAAAAACTGTGAGTGCATCATTTCAACAACCTATCACCTATTACCCAAATAAGATGAGCAAGCAGAGAGAAAAAGACGGGGATAGCAGAGGCAGCAAAATAAGACAAGTGAAGCAGAAAATGGTAAGTCAAATAAATACACTAAAAGTACATATCGGAGCGGGTAACGAGTCTAAACCCAGCAACTAGTAACAATTCTATACGCGCACTCCATAAATAATTAAAAATACTTCATGCTCTCAAATACATGTCCTGCCTATGAGGTGAGAATGTAGGTGGGACATAACAATATAAACTGCATACATACAACAGTATACGTAAAGCTGATGTCACACGATGACGTACTTCAGCGGAGAACATTTTCTCCGGAAGAAGAATTTACGTTGAGGATTTCATGATCTCGAACATAGACTTCACAATAACTTTTGATAGAAGCCACTTCACAAAATATGACTCTGAAATGATTGTGTTAATTTTATCCCAAACTTTCATTTGAGTGCTCATAATTGAGAAACAAAGCTCTGAACACGAAGAAAACCGTATGCCTAGTTTGCAATAGGGCCTATGAGAAGATTATAGGGTCTGGCTAGCGCCCGACAGCGGCGTACATACTGACGTACCTTATACTTGCCATCGTGGCGCTACCGCGCCCCTTAATATGTTTGCTTCTATGTAAAAACCTTTTAAGCCTTAAAATCAAGTTTTCAGCTTGATCGATCATCAATGTCGAAGCCACAAAAGTTTGAAAAGATAGTTTAACTCACTATAAAAGAACTTGTGAAAGTCCCAGAATGTAAGAGGCCTTGGTTTCTCTATGAGAAATAAATATAACAGCTTATTTGTTAAAAAACACAAGTTTATTCTAAAGGACTTGTTTCACGCATCAAAAAATTTAGGTAAAACAGTGAAATATTAGCATAATCCGTCGAAATTTTGTTGTACTATATTATAAAAATGCTATAGAGTATCTCTATATAATCAGTTTTAAAATTTATAATAATGAAAATAAACTAAACAAGATTTTATACTTTGAAAAGCGCATCTGGGTGTCATATACTCAATATATAATAGTTTCAAGGATATTTGACTTACATAAAAGTCAATAAACAATTAATTATAATCAATAGTTTTATTTGAATTTTAGGTCATAGATAGAGAGTAGATTTTATGAGTTGAGGCGATACGTAGAGGGTGAAGGTGGAGGATAACAGGTTGATAAGAAGGTCCTAGGTAGTGGTGATAGGCAAAGGCGGAAAGTCAAGGGTAAAGGTGATAGGTTGAGATTATGTGTGAAGGGTGTTGCTCATGACTGCAGCAATAAGTGGATGATGTAGGAGATGGAGTGTGGAGGTCGCGATTGGCGGTTCAGGTGCTAGGTAGACGGTCGTAGGTGCTAGGTTGATCATCGCAGACAGATGGTTGTTTAGTAGGTCAAGGTGGTAAGTAAAGTTTATACCAGGTGTGAAGTTGAATTGTGGAGCTCATTATTGGAGTCATAAGTAAAGGATCTAGGTGATGGGTCAAGGGTGTAGATGATCGATGGTAGATAAGAGTTCAATGGTGAAAATGGTAGGTAGTTAGTAGATTTCATGGTTAGAGATCATCGTGGACAGGTGGTTGGTTAGCGTCATAGGTCATGTTGGCAGATGAAGTTTGTGCCTGGTATGAAGCTGAAATATGGAGCTCATTATTGGAGTCATAAGTGAAGCATGTAGGTCATAGATGTAGATGAGCGGTGAATAGTGAAATTTGTGATTGAAGGTAGTTGGTGAAGGTGGTATTCATGATTTGTGGCGATAAGTGATAGCTGAAGAAGATAGGTAGAGGTAGCAGACGGAGGGTGGAGCTGATGGGTGAGCTATACTTATAATAACATATTTCAGTATCATGTATATACCATGAATGTTACGGCAGTAGACACATTTAAGAATTATTATTGTTCCAACAATCAATAAAATATGCATAAATTTAAAAATTGGGATTTGAAAAAAAAAGTTTAAAATCAATTCTTTAAATTGTTGCTGTAAATTATATCTGAACATTACCAAATACAAAGTTAAAAACTGAAGCAATGGGGGTTGGCGAGCGGAGCGAGCAGGGGGGTACCCCCCTAGTATATACACACACACACACACATATATTTATATATATATATATATGTATGTATGTATGTATGTTTAACCCCACTATCTGGTAAAGGCCTTCTGGTAATTCGGTCGTGTATACAGACATTTTCCGGTAAATGTCCAAAAATTATTATTTTACACTCTCCGTCGATGTACTAACATTTTTAGAAAATTCAAATATTTTAACAATTATTCATTACCGCATACCGGACTAGAGCGACATAACCATTATAGCTCAAATCTAACCATATCTAATAATCATGAAATTGTAGTAATATTATTCGCTATTTTTGTTAAGGGCATCACTAATAATTTGAAATTGAATCGTGTAATGAATGTACATAAGATTCATGTCTCCGCAGACCGGAATAAAACCACTGCATGTGATTATAGCTAATCCATCCTACGAAAGCCGTTTAAAAAACAGTAACTATGGTAAGCATAGAGGACAATAAGATACCTTTTAAGACATGAGCTGAGATTATTAAATAACTATTATAAAATGTTTAATAGGAAGCTTCACATTCTGCTAACCGGATTAAAACGACAATACGGTCGCAATGCAGAGCTGTTACCAGGATGGTAGACGGACAGAAATATTTATTACAATTACACATCGACGCGCACTAATATGTTTTAAACAAAAAAGCAATTTATTGCTGGATACTGCGTTAAACCAACACGGCCATTACACCTCTTTAGCAACCATTCTTAATATTTTTAAATGAAGTATATCAATTCTTCTTCTATTAAAATTGCATAATTGCACTAGTTAGGTCCATCCATACCTGCCCTATCATAGATGGGCGCTCGGTTGAGGCACACTAGCGCCGAAAGGCGCGGCGGCAGTCTGTCTCACCACTCGGTCAGGCGTACTCTAGCGCCGGGGAAACACGTCGGCCGTCCACGCCTCGCTAGTCGGTAGACATGGGCCTAACGATTGGGGAAACCCGGGTCGGTTTTGCGTTTACTGTCGCAGCGCCGCACAAGCAGTGCCATGACCGTAAACCATAGGCTTACCTATGCTTCGGGACTACCCGGACCAACTCTACGTATATGACACCACAGCCATAAACGATCTATATTCTCGATTTCGCTCACGCTTGAGCAATACAATATCGAGGGGTAATATTATTTTAGCGAGATATACGTCTTTCCTTGGGAATTTCCACTTATCCTCGCATTTGCCCAGGCCATAGCCTGTGACGCAGGGAAAACTCATTTGAGAAAACCCACGTCGAGAATGGTTACATATTCCCTTACAATCTAATAATATTTTATATCGCGTCACGAGCGTCGTCGGCCTTTGTTTTTAAACTTATTTTAACACACCGGCTCGCCCGGAGACGCAGTCGACCTACCGTTCTCATCAAGCGGTCGCTCTTCGAGCCAGCGCCCTCCGCGGCCAGCAGGTCACAAGAGGAACTCGTAACTCCCTTGCTCTGGGTCCTCTCCGTTATCAGTCATCTCGACCGGGAGAGGAAAACGCGGCCCCGAGACGAACCTCTCGTTCGCCTCGTGCACGCGACTTACGAGATAGCTCCAAAGCTATCTCGCGTGGAAGGCCTGGCTCGGAGTCTGCGTCCAGGGGCCGACCCCCGATGTGTGTCGGTAACACCTCTTTAGCAACCATTCTTAATATTTTTAAATGAAGTATATCAATTCTTCTTCTATTAAAATTGCATAACTGCACTAGTTAGGACCTTACTAACATTTTGAAAATAAATAAAGTAAAACATTCTAACAGAAGATTGATATCCCTGCAGACCGGATTAACGCGACTCAATGTGCCCAAAACCACTAAGATCCTGCGGAAGTCATGTCAAGAAAATAGTATTTATGATAAGCATAGAGAACAATACGATACCTGTTGAGATATAAGCTGAGATTTTTCAATAAATATTATAAAATGTTTCATAGGAAGTTTCACATTCCGCTAACCGGATTACCTGAAGCTGTTACCTGGATCGCAGACGGCCACAAATATTTCTCATAAGTAATTTTCGAACTCTCAATTTCGAAACCTTATATGATAAATATTCAAATCTATCTATCTATGAAAATATTAACGCGTAAACATCTTCACGTTAAGGTTCTGCTAGTCAGACTACCATTTCTTTCGTGTTACTTCTCCTATACTTTCGATTTTACATAAATTTCAATTTTAATTTTAACAAAAGAAAGTTATGATGTCAATAAATAAATTGGCAAGTTCTTTTATAAAAAGCAATCGATTTGAAATAAACAATTGAGCGTTTATAAGGGGGAGGATTATAAATATATATATATATTTATATAAACACTTGACCAAATTGCAGCATGTGAAAAAGTACAGTCGGGTACAATTAAAACTTTGAATAATTGCGATTGCTGCCACGTTCTGCGCATTCTAGCTGATGTTTGGTGACCGATCACGATGAAGCCGTATTTAAAGTTGGAGATTAGGCCACCATTCTTTCGGTAAATTGGGCGTTGCGTGATGGGTCACAAACATACGCAGAACGTAGCGCCAAATATGTTTTTATTCAAAATTTCAATTTAACCCTATAATAATCGATGAACTACTAAATGTCAGTGTAATTAACAATATCATAGAATTTTTAATATAGTTAATTTATCCTATAATGGGTACTACTCAAAACTTTATAATAAATTGTGAGAACGATGGCCTCAAATAATAATAATTGGAATTCCATTTTTTAATTAAGTAAATATTTAAAACCAAAAATTGTAAACTACATAAATATAAATTTAAAATTTTTAAGCTTGACTTATTTTCCAACTTCAGTTATAGAAATTTAATTTATAAAATTTTTTTAATATGTAATAATAGTTACAATTATTTTTAATCAACTTTCTGTAATCTTCCGATAATAATAACAGAGTTTTAATTTAACAGTAAGACATACATACAAATAACCAAAAATTGAGCTTAGAATGATTGCATGATTAAGTTTGAATTCTTCAAACATTGGTTAAGGACAGTAATAAATACTGTAACGTTGGCTGGCGCGTACCAGCCGTTGTTGCTCAGGACGCGCTTTACTCCTCCTTATCTCTCTCTTTCTTCACGCGCAATCCAGGGAACAGCAACCACGTTACTCTTCCTCGCCTCCTTTTGAGCCTTACCTGAAAATTCCCGGTGGCGCCAGTTTCGCGACTCCTTACTAATCGGCTCACGAGCACGGGGGTTGGTCTCGGCTTGCTCAGCCCCGCAGCAGCGGCTAGGGAGAGGGAGTGGTCCGAAGAATCACGACGCAATGACTCTGATATAAGGAATAGAAGTTATTATTTACATTACACTTATAATCGCTGAACACTTTGACCTATTACGAGAGCGTCGTTCGCCTCGCGTACCGCCGGCGCGCTCGCTGTTACTTAAACTAAATTCGACCCAGGCAACCTATTAGAAACCGGCAAAATAAACTCGAGAGAGACAACGCGAGACAACTAGGTAGTCACAGGCCACTCAAAGACAACGCTAGTGTATAGATAACCCCTTTTCCCAAAATAGTCCGCGAGTTATCCTATCCGTCAGATATCCCGAAATGCATAGTCGAGACTCTCGCGCGTCCCAAGGCACACTCACTCGATCGTCACTCTCGCATTCACTCGTCACTCCTACAATTTAACTATGCACGACCGCCACATTCGCGCGTCGTCGCAGCCGGGGTCTGCCCGCGCCCCGCGTCTTACACAGCATTTCCGGGCTCCCGACCTATTCCTAACATAACGCAATACCAAAAGTCTCCTACTGCACTAGAGACTATGCACGATTTTCTAAAGCTACTCCGCGAGTGAGTAACGAAGCAGATATCACGAAAGACGACACGCGCAAGAATCCAGATAACCCGCTCGCTACATCGAACAACTGCGCCCGCGAGAACCAGAGATCCGAGAAAACACGACTGACCTTAACACAATTCCAACGCCGTTCCGGAACGCTGCAGGTAGCCTTGCCAGAAAACCAGGAATCACAAGGGAAAAGTAAAAGGTCGTCGGCCTTCCGAGAGCTCAGTCGCAACCGCTAGGAGTGAGCCAGGGTAGGAGAGTGGCGCTCGCTCGTGCGCCGCGCTCTCTCCGAGCCGCTCGCTCTCGCGACCCAGCAGTCGTTCATTCGTCGGCTCGCGACGGCCCAACGGCCGCGCGTGCGCAGAGATACCAGCATCGTACTCCGTTTCCGATATAGCGCGCGCGAATTACAAATTCTCGAGGTAGTAGGCATCTCTTTCGCATTTCAGATATCAATAATAATTAGAGACATCCCCAATTATTACAAACATGAGACCTGCGCTGCCCCAATGCAGCGGACATCCGGATCCTAAGATGATCCACGTGCACCTGACAGCGCGAACGCGATACGCTGTATTTTGAACCTCCAACACTCTGCAAGTGCTGCACCATCGCCTCACCAGGGCTACGCCGCCTACGCCCTATCGCTTTACGGCGCACGTACCGTTACCTGAGTGCCCTGCATTGCGGAGATCCCCTGCTGCCTCGCCATTAGTCCAGCTGTCTTTCTTCACCGCCTCTCTCACCCTTCGCTCGGGTTGACAACCGCTGTCGTCCTCTCTGCTCCTCGCGCTTGCTTCCCGGACTCGCGCTGTTTCCCTCGCCAAAACAGACGAGCATTAGTCTCATTTACTCCTTACCCATTTACACAACCTTGGGATGCTCTGCTCGGCGACTCCCGACGGCACGTGTCACGTGGTGAAATTTCACCACGTTACAATACATATAGAATGAAAAATCGATTAAGGGATTTTCTAACAGTGTTGCATTAACAAATTACTTTGGTTAACCTTGCATAATTTGAAGATGGTATCTATCGTTATCTAATGATGGACGGAACGGCAAGTTTTTCCAAATAAAAAATTGCGTTCTAAATGATAGAATTTGTTCCCGATTTTTTTAAATGTATGTAAATCAACAGAATTTAAATATCATATATAATTGTAAATAATTGTCCTAGACATAGATTTTTAATTAAATAAGGATAGCAACACATTTACTGAATTACTAGGTAGAGTACATTGTACATCCGCTCGTTGCTTCCATAAGTAAAAGGAAAAGTTTTCATGATGCGAAAGAATCTTGTTAAATTACATAATAATTTCAGACAAACATGATATTACCACATAATATGGGCTCATGTGTCATGTAATAATATCATGTAAGATCATCATACCGTTCTATTACATGTACCGTAGGGTTAAATTGAAACTTTGAATCATAATATATTGGTGCTACGTTCTGTGCATGTTTGTGATCCATCACGCAGATTATAAATGTACGAGGAGAATAGTGGCCTAATCTCCCATATGTTATATGTGTTATGGAGAAGTAACACTAAAGAAATGATAGTCTGACATTCCCTTAACATTCCCTTAAATGGTAGTCCAACAGACACTTAACGTGAAGATGTTAACGCGTTGATATTTTCATAGACATATAGATTTGAATTTTTACCATATAAGGGTTGGAAATCAAGAGTTCCAAAATGAACTTTGATTAAAACATTGAAATAACCGTACAGAAAGATTAAACTCCTAGGATTTTTCTGATGTTAAGGTTATCAAAAGTTATATAACTAATCTTACAGGAAGAATTTGGATATACGGCATACGTACAAATAACTTGTTGGTGTTTTTAAAATTATTAGGAATATTCTGAATAGCTGAGTGTTTCGCTTTAAAAGCGACTAAAATATTGCTACTGCTGGGGACATATTGGCTGTGTCGCTATAATCCTCTAGCCTGCCTTAAAACGCTTGGTTTCGAAAACTTGTTAATGCAAACCGAGTATTGTTATTCTTGCGACTAGTGCCTTTTTCTCGACGATTATAACAAAAATATTAATGGCTGTCAGTCCTTGTATCAGTAACATCGCATTAATCCTGTGCCGCTTTTATCCGGTTTGCGGAATATGTAGCCATCGTTGAAACATTTTGGAATGACTATTCAAAGATCAAACTTATCGCCTCAAAAAGTGCGGTATTAGTTTGTGTACTTATCATAACCTCCATCTCCTTTACACTGTATCCGTAGAAGAGATTGGCTATCGGTATAAGAACTCGCTTTAATCCGGTCTGTCGCTTTAATCCGGTGCGACAAGACGCCCGTACATAAACAAGTACGAACGCTTAGCCCAAAGCCGTACACACATACAAGCGTGCAGGCGAACGGCATTGTGCGTATCGTGGTGGCAGGAGCCGCACACGAAACCGCTAGAGAGGAAACGGGGAACTATTTAACCCAATTAGATATTTTAATTATAACAG
Source organism: Philotrypesis tridentata (assembly GCA_018906965.1). Classification (NCBI taxonomy): domain Eukaryota; kingdom Metazoa; phylum Arthropoda; class Insecta; order Hymenoptera; family Pteromalidae; genus Philotrypesis; species Philotrypesis tridentata. The sequence goes on from JACCIB010000859.1 coordinate 57,747, forward strand.
TAAAATATAATTAAGTCGATAAGTCGAGTATGTATTAATAATAGATTGCAATAACATAAACATGACTAACAGAATTTTATTAGATAAGTATTCAGTTTTATTTTGAAATCTATCAGTACAATAAAAATACACTTTTCGTAAAATGATTCTTTGTTTAAATGTTTTTATTTTTTTTTCAGATATTTTCGGTTTCCATTGAGAGCTTACACAACTATCAAGTTATATAGCAAGGGAATTTATGTGACAAGCTATTTTTGCAAGTTTCTTACAGGAGGTTATACGCCAAACATCATTGGTGAATATTAAAAAAAATGAAAAGGCTTCTGTGTGTGATCTAAAAAACAAAAAAAAATTTAATATTTTTTATCGGTCTCACTTGTATTTATTGGGAAATCTTTATAACAGACAATAATTGATAATTAATCAGCAAAAAGGAGGTTCCTGTGACAAAGTGAAATTAAAGCAGTATTTTCAGTCAAGAAAGTATGAAAATAGCTGGAATATCTGTCAAGATGAGACCAGCCAAACGGAGGTTCCTGTGATGTGAATATTTTGAGTCCAGAAAGTTTATAATGTCATATACTAGACGATAGCTGGATATCTCAAGTTTTTGACCAGCAAAAAAAAGGTTCCTGTGACGAAGTGGAATTAGTGAAGTGGAAAACTATTTTGATTCAAGAATTATTTATAAGAAATGCTGGAAGAATTCAATTGTCAAGAATAATAAATATATCCATTTAATAATGGATCAGTCAATATATGAATTGTAACAAACTATATCCAGTGTAATCAAATTTTATGTTTACAAAGCGTTTCTGACGTAACATTTATTATGGTTAGGTATTCATAAATTATTTATCAGAAATGCCGGAAGAACTAGATTGACAAGAATAGATGGAATATCTATCAAGTTTAGTCCATCAAAAAGAAGGTTCCTGTGACGAAGTGAAATGTGAAGGTTTTTCAGTCAAGATAATACTTTCTATCGACCTCACTGTTAATATTTATCTGCACTTACGTATGAACAATGCATTGCTTATTATTAATGGTAACATATTATCAAACTTGATTGAAGAAAGCTTGAATAGACTTTGATTAATGAATCATTTATAAGAAATGCCCGAAGAACTTAAATGATAAAAATATGTACATATACCTAACAATAATAACATAAACACGACTAACAGGATTCAATTAGATAAGTATTTACTTTTATTTCGACATAAATCAATACAATATAAATTAATTTTTTGTGAACTGATTCTTTGTTTAATTATTTTTGTTTATTTCAGATATTTTTTTCCATTTGGAGGTTACACAACGTTCAGGGTAGATAAAAAAATTCAACGAATCTTCTTGTGACAAGCTTATAGTGAAGTGAAAGAAGTTTAAGTAAGTTTTGCAGTTTTAATATTCAAGATTTATGATTTATGATTACTAAATTTAGAAGTCAAGTGGTTTAAAGTGTGCGTATTGTATTTTCTTCACTTAAGTATTGAAGAAAGTTTTTATAGAACCTCTATTGGGAGGTTACACAAGTGTCATATTATAAAGGGAAGGAATTCCTGTGAGAAACTAGTGATGTGGAAAATGTTTTTTCAAGATTTATAATTATTATATAAGTTCAGAAGACAAGTGGTTTAGAAGTTTTTCATAATTTTGAGAGAGCAAGTACACTCAGTTTCCAGACGTAACGAGACTTTTCCTAAGGAAAAAGCTTGTTTTGTTTTGTATAAGGTAACGAGAACTTATGAGTTGTCAAGCCAAGTGCTCAAAGAGATAGGATAAGAATTTTCAACTTGATAGGGCCCAGTAAAATTCAATTATTTAATTTTGAAATTTTTAATCTATGACTATTTCCATAGTACTCAACTGTACCATCTTAAAAGTTCTTATACTATCCCTTTAAGCTGTGGGCTTAACAACTACTTGCATGGTCTATTTGCTTTTTAGAAATCACAACATGTATTTCCATTGAGAAAAGAGACGCTCAACTCATATTCTGGAACAGACTATATTTTGGGCAATCTGAAAATTGAAAATAACTAAGTTTTCGTTAAACATACCAATCAGAGGGATATCATGAGAAATTTCAAGTTTATCGTATCAACCAATTTTAAAATAATTATCACATAAGGCATTCAAAATTGAACAGCTCAAAATTGGTCTAGACGATTAACTTGAAATTTCTTATGCTAGCCGTCTAATTGATTTGCTTAAAGAAAAATTAGTTATTCTCAATTTTGAGAGAGCAAAATGTGTACTCAGTTTCCAAGTTTTGAACGTAACGAGTCTTTTCCCAAGGGAAATGCATGTTTTGCTTTGTAAAAGGTAACCAAAACTTATGAGTTATCAAGCCTGTCACTCAGAGGGATAGTATGAGAATTTTCAAGTTAAAACGGCTTAGCAAAATTTGAATTTTTTAATTTTGAAATTTCTAATCTCCGGTTATCTTAATACTGCTCATCTATACAATCTTCAAAATTTTTATACTATCTCTCTAAGCTGTGGGCTACACAACTTGTATGGTCTTTTTACCTTTTAGAAATCAAAACATGTATTTCCATTGAGAAATTGAGAAGATTGAAAATAACTAAATTTTCCTTATAAATACTAATCAGAGGGATATCTTGAGAAATTTCAAGTTTATCGTATCAATGAATTTTGAAATAATTATCATTTAGGGCATTCAAAATTAAACAGCTCAAAATTGGTCTAGACGATTTTCAAGTAGACATACCTGAAAATTTAGGAACTAAAGGCGTGAAGTCTACAGTGTAATTATTTATTTGAAAGTCAAAATTATAAGTTCATAGACAAGGTTGCATATATTTCATGCAAGAAAGTTTCTATTTTTCCATGTACAAGCTAGTGAAAGTGTTATATTTTTATCGTTTAAGTTCGAAGAAATAATATACACAAATTTTGGATTTTATTTTTATTTTTCTGTATATTACTTACAGTGATAAATAAGGCTGATTCAGTAAAGTCTGCTGTTTATAAATTTCTTTTTTACGACAAGTTCATCGGATCACCTGTAACAGAGAAAGAATAATTTATTTTAAAACAAAGAATCATGTTCTATTATCATAAAGTTAATTTATTTGAAGAAAATTAAAATATACGTATCTGACTGAGTGAAATCCATTGATACTATTTTGATCCTAATGCCATCTTATCTGTAAATGCATTTTTTCACTTGAAACATTTTGCAGGTTCTAGATTAAACGTTAGTGCACACGCGTAGTATGAGTTTTAGGGGTTTTTAACGCAACTTGAATAATATAATTTGTGATAAACTTGGAGTTCCACGGGGAGGTTATAAACTAGCAGAAACAAATGGTAGATTAGTACTTCAGGTTAGACATAGTTATATTACGAATGTAGGTTGGCAACAAGTTATGGGGATATAGGAGCTATGAAGTATTAGTTTACTGTTGGTTCCTGCTAGATTATAACCTTCGTGTGGATCTCCAAGTTCATCATAAACTATATTTTTTGAGTCGCGTTAAAAACCCCTAAAACTAATACTACGCGTTAGATATTTCTTTTTTTGAATAATAATGATCCAAACTATTTGCTGTGCAGATCGGTGTAAAAAAAATAATTATTATTGCAATAATACATAAGCATATGTACATTAATTTTTTAAATTTATAACTTAATTAGTTGATGTTAATGATTCTTTGTAATTTAGGTATTATGTACCATTTAAAAGTAGTGAAATCTTCCCGCACCACCCCCCCCCCCCCAAATAAACCTTTTAAAAAGGTAAAAGGCTGGCAAGTATAAGGTCGTTTCTTCCTATGTAAGAATTAAACATTAATTTTATAACTTTTGATAACCTTAATGTCACAAAAATTCTAAGAGTTTACTCTATCTATACGGTTATTTCATTGTTTTAATCAAAGATAATTTTCGATCTCACAATTTGGAACGCTTATATGGTAAAAATTCAAATCTATCTATCTATGAAAATATTAATGCGTAAACATCTTCACGTTAAGGGTCTGCTGGTCAGACTACCACTTCTTTAGTGTTACTTCTCCTATACCTTCGAATTTACATAAATTTCAATTTTAATTTTACCAAAAGAAAGTTATGACATCAATAAATAAATTGGCAAGTTCTTTTATAAAAAGCAATCGATTTGAAATAAATAAATAAGCGTTTAAAAGGGGGAGGGTTATAAATATATATGTATTTATATAAGCACTTGACCAAATTGCAGCATGTGAAAAGGTACAGTCGGGTACAATTAAAACTTTGAATAATTGCGACTGCTGCCACGTTCTGCGCATTCTAGCTGACGTTTGGTGGCCGATCACGATGATGCCGTATTTACCGTGGGATATTAGGCCACCATTCTTCTGATAAATTGGGCGTGGCGTGATGGGTCAGAAACATGCGCAGAACGTAGCGCCAATATGTTATTATTCAAAGTTTCATTTTAACCCTATGGTACACGTAATAGAATGGTATGATGTTCTTACATGCCATTCTCACATGACAAATGTGCCCATAATATGTGGTACTATCATGTTTGTCTAAAATTATTATGTAATTTCACAAGATTGTTTCGCATCATGAAAACTTTGTCTTTTATTTATGGAAGCAACGAGCGGATGTACAATCTGCTCTACTTAGTAATTCAGTAAATGTGTTGCTATCCTTATTTCATTAAAAATCTATGTGGAGGACGATTAGATACAATTATATATGGGATTTAAATTCTGTTGATTTACATTCATTTAAAAAAAACAGGAACAAATTCTATCATGTTGAACGCAATTTTGTTTACGGAAAAACTTGCCGTCCCGTCCTATCATAGATAATCGATTAACTACTAAATGTCAGTGTAATTAACAATATCATAAAATGTTTCATATAGTTAATTTATCGTCTTATTATACTATAATGGGTACTACTCAAAACATTATATTAAAATGTGAAAACGATGGCCTCAAATAATAATAATAGGAATTCCATGTTTTAATTCAGTAAAGATTTAAAACTAAAAGCGGTAAACTACATAAATAATAATTTAAAATTTCTAAGCTTGATATATTTTCCAACTTGAGTCATAGAAATTTATTTTATAAAATTTTTTTAATATGAATTATTAGTTACAAATGTTTTTAATCAACTTCCTGTAATCTGCCGATAATAGTAACAGAGTTTTGTAAAACATACATACAAATAACCAAAAATTGATCCTAGAATGATTACAAGATCGCGGTGACAGGTTGTACGTGGAGGTTGAAGAACATAAGTATAGGGTGAAGGACACGAATGGAAGCAATAGGTGGAGGGTGAAAGTGATAAGTAATTACTTGAGGGTGTTGACAATATGCGAGGATAAAACCTGTAGGATGAAGAGATAATGATTGAAGACGGTATGTGATGGCATCATGATTCGAGGCGATAGATGGACAGGGAAGGAATTATGATTAAAGGCGGTAGGTGGTGGATCTGAGCGATAGAAGAAGGGTGGTAACGATAGGTAAAGGGAGGATGGAAAGTGGGAGGCTGAGGGATGCGATTGAAAATGATAGATCAAGGGTGATAGGCGGATCATGACTTAATGTAATAGGCGGATGTGTGAGGTTATAGTTGAAAATTACACTATTACATTAACACGATTACATTAACGTTTTTTAGGATATTTTCCGTATTTCTTGAAAAATTCTGTTGGTTGAATCACGTTTTTTCTTTTTGACTGCACTTTTCCTTGGTGCTGCTTTTCTTTTTATATGTGGTCCTACTTTTTCTTCGGATACTGCTTGCTGTTTCATTAACTTCTCTAGTAGTCGATTCTGCTTTCGTATCTCTACTAGCATGGCTTCATATCCGAGGATTTTCATATGAAAAATAAGGGAACATTAAGATTTCCATACGGAGCAGCTGAATTTATTGACTCGTAGGTCAAGTCGATGATTGGTAGTGCTGATGGTAGTTGATGATCATTTCGAAGATCTTTACTGACATCGTCCAATACTGGAAGAAAATTTTTAAACAACTCCTGCATTTTTTTATCCGTACACTGCAGTTGCTCATCGTTTAATATTTGTTTCTCATTCAGAACGTACTCAAAACCTAGTGAGAGATCTAGATTGTCCTGAGATCAAATAATCATAATTAATTATTTTCTAATTATTATAATACAATATTAATCGTGAACGAGAAAAAACCTGTTCTTTGTTCTCGGATGCTGATGGACTATTCACTTGAAAATAAATAAATAAAAGCGTCATTGATAAAATGTGCACACATGAATTTAAGCATGAACGCACAAGAGCATAATGTATAAATAAGAGGAAGAGAGAGATAGTGACGCTAATAATAATAAAATATGTACTGAAACGCTAGGGTTTTGCTCATGTATTTAAAGAGTATTCTTTAATCACCTCACTCATTCACTTAATAGATAAATATAATAGAGAAATAACTTACACTGTATTCGACCACACTAATTCTCTAGTTTCTTCACACTCAATCAACTCAAACGCGACTCGTAAAATATCGTAATACTAAGTGACTGGTTCTACGAGATAATTGATGCAAGGCAGCCTAAAGGGAAGATATCCGAATCGAGAGATAATCAAACTACTGTAGGCACTGAAGATGACAACTTCTCAGATATTCAAGTCCAATAAATTCGCGAAATTAACAGATAGCCTTCATATCGAAAGTGACTCGTTCCGCGAGATAATTAACGCAAGACAGTCTGAAGGGAAGATATCCGAATCGAGAGACAATCAAAACTACTACACACACCGAAGATAACACGCCACAAACTTCACCCCAGATATCCAAAACCTAACAAAACCGTGAAATTAACAGATAGCCTTGACACCGAAAACGTTTAATTGCACACGTCGCCCAACACGTAATCCGCACACACTCACTGCTCTTGCATTCCTTAATATCTATTACGTACATAGGAGTTATTTGAATACGTGAATAAGAGTAAGAGCGCAAATCACTGCGAGTTATGGCGAATATGAGAGAGAATAAGCAAGAATAGTTATATTAAGATACATGTGATTTAAATGGCTAGTTATTGCGTTAGTGTGTAAATAGCGCTCGAGTAGGTTACTAGTATCATATGAAACTTTATAGCATAATGGTTAGAAATGAGAATTTATGCATCTCTTCGAGCAATTTTGGACTTTTCATTCTCGCCAACGTTTCGAGCCATAAATGCATAGATTCTCATTTCTAACCATTCACACAGTTCGAGCGATAGAAGCATCTTATTAAACTTTATATTACAACATACCGAAATCCATAGACCTAATTATTCGTGTTATAATCGAAGATGTCTCAGTTGATGCACTATACACTTTTTTCACTCGATGTGCTCGGGGGTCTGAATCTCTCTCTCTCTCTCTCTCTCTCTCTCTCTTTCTCTCTCTTTCTCTCTCTCTCTCTCGCTTTCTGTCTCTCTCTCTCGCCCTCTCGCTCTCTCTCTCTATACTAAATTAGTAAAATATTAATTACCAAGGTCTTTCCAACAGCAAGACGATAACACTGTAACTGCGTGCGTGCATATGTGTAGAGAAACATTAACTAGACTTCGCTTCCCTTATATATTAATAAGGATAAATCTGCTAAAAAAATCGCCTTTCGCATCACAGATTTGTGAAAAGTGGGGGCTAGTAAAATGTATGTTTTAGTGCAAGAGTGGGAGGCTATTTGCAGTGTGGGTCCATCCTTAAAATTTAAAAGTGGGGGTAATGGATATGCATGGAAAAACGCTAGAGAAAGGGCGTTAAGTCCGTTACTATAATAAGGTCTATCTAGTCCTTCGGTGTGTGTTTTCGAAAATTGGGGAGGTGTAAATCAAACGGAAAAGCGTAGGAGAAAGGGTATTTTTTCAGACGATGTTTCAAACGTAATCGATTGAAGGCCTAGCGCCTCTAAGGTAGAATCTGCATTAAACACAGCATCCCGCATATGTCAACCCAGGCTTTCAAGTATAAGCTGTAATGTGAAAATAAAAAACTGATAGCACAAATATTTGTCTTATTATTTAAACTCTTTTTAAAACGAGGTGGCTCTGGTGGCGTACTCGCGCGCTGTGGTGGGGACACTTGCGCGCGGTGGTCGCGGGCTGGGTGGGGGGCGCTGGCGCGGGCTGGCTTACTCGCGACTGGGTGAGCAGACTGGCGTACTCGCGACTGGGTGGGGAGGTTGGCGTACTCGCGACTGGGCGAGATGGCGCTGCTGGCGGGGGCCTTACGGCGACCTACTTTATCGACCCCGTTATCTACAGAGTAAACCTACCTTACCGACCGACGGTAAGTCAAATGACGTAGGACCCGCACTGGCATGGTAGCTGCGCTGCCCTAACTACACATATCGCGTCTATTTTATACAAGGGCGCCTTCATCGCATCGCGAATTTTTGGGTAATCTACAGGCCTCGGCTGATACTCTTTCCCGTTAGGGCCATTTGAGCCGGAAGGAGAGCACGGAATTAAGACAACTCGAAATGGTAATGGTTTCGGTTTATTCGCACTTGTTGTACACTTTGTCTCGGACACGTCACACTCACATGCGGTTACAGCGGAGGTTTCAGCACGTGCACGGCACTCGCAAACTACGACAACACCCTGATCACTCTCTTACTTTTTTCACCCTCTTTTCTATGCTTCTTCCTCCCATTCTGTGGGTGTCTCATTCTCTAGAACGTCGGACGCGAAAAGTCTGCGGTTACGGTAGACTCGGGTGAAAACTTAAAGATGATGGTCCTCGAAATTTGCTCTCGTAAATGCTCGATGCTGTTAACTCTCGTGCTACTGCCTCCCGTGTCTCGTCGCTCTTCCTCGCGCTTTTACATACACACACGCGCCGGCTTCGGCTATCACGTGACTCGCCGTGGTAATTACAATTTGCAATTTGTCTTTCGCGGCCTCATACATTTTCTTTCGTACAATACATTTTCCTTTTATTCCTACTTAACAACAATTAATTCGTAATTAATATTGCTTATTATTTATATTTATTTCCTTCTTCAATCTCGCGTTATACGGCATTTATCTCACCTACTCTCTCGGTTTCGGCATACTCTCATTCGCGTGCGTGTTTTCGTCGGTGAAGCCCATCGCCTCCACTCTGACCGCCAATATCTCTTCTGTATACGCTTGTGGAGCTCGGTAGCCTCCACTCTCTGACGCTCCACTTTACCGCATCTCTCTCGCACTCATACGATCTCTACGTGCACGCATATATGCGCGACGTTCGTACACAAACGCTCGTTATAGTTTCTTGCTGCGCCATGCGCTCGCTGTTCCAGCCGTCGCCTCGGCTGATTGCTGTATTTCTCGCGCGATCTCTCTTCCTCTCTCCCCTTCTTCAGCGCGGCTCAGGTTCAGCGCTCGGCTGAGGCTCGTGTATCGGTTTCCTCCTGTAAGCACCCGTGCATTTAGAGCATGTTTGTCTCGGGTGTCTGCAGGGTAGCTACCCAGCCTGTATGAAGGATTCTCCGTGGCATATGAGAAAATTAATAATATGTTACACAAAAAGTACAAAAAACAGATAGAAATTATAATACCAAAATCAGTAGCAAATAAGTTTATAAATGAAATACATGTAGTGCATTGTGCATGGCCACATGGGGCGGCGAAAAACAGATATGTTAATTAGCAAACATTTTTACTCACCACACTTGCGGAAAACAATCACGAAAACAACAAAAATGTGCGATCGTGTTAAAAAACAAAATACTTAATGCAAAAAATCTGCGAACAATCAAAACCAATTATAACAAGAAAACCAAATGAATTACTACCAAAAAATTTTTACGGGCCATTGCTAACATCAAGAGGGGCGGAGGGGGGCAAAATATATACTAACGTCAATAAATGTAGTTAGCAAATTCTTAGTTCCATAACCATTACAAAAAACAACATTTAGCAAATTTTAATATTGCATAGTAAAAAACTTAATGATATTTACTTACATATACTAAATCTACACTTTATGAATGATTAAAATAATTTTCTTATAACAACTAATAAATAATAAAATAATAACAACTAATAAAATAATTTTCTTATAACTAATAATTTTTATTTGTAGTTAAAAAATTGTAAATTTAATAATATTAATTGACATTATATTAATAATCAAAAGTGAATTATAGCTAATGTACCGTGCGAGCAATAGCGAGCGAGGTCACTCTGGCTAGGTATAAATGAAACTCATCATGAACTTAAACACAAAACCGTTAAGAATTTCGGAAAAATATTTATATTATAACGGGGAGGCTATTTCCGTTATAATCGAGGACCGGTGTCCCCGTTTCCACCCGGAGGACTAGCTCGCGGTAGCGGCGTGAGGTCCGAAGCTAGAGGGTAGCCGTAGGCGTGAGGGGAAAAAGTAACAACACTCTGAGTAAAAGCAAACGGTATCAACGTATATTCAATAAAGAAAAGATACAAGCTGGCATGCAGAGGCAGGTAGTGCACATGAGAAGCCCAGACGACGGCTGATGAGAGCGGGTACGCAGAGAGAGAGAGAGAGAGAGAGAGAGAGAGAGAGAGAGAGAGAGAGAGAGAGAGAGAGAGAGAGAGAGAGAGAGAGAGAGAGAGCTGGCATTTACAGGTCGAATCGCGGACGTTAGCGACGACGCAGGTGATGTTGTTGATCAAGACAGCGGGAGCGGCGTAGCACTGCGACGGCGAGAAGCTTCGGCGGGGCGCGTTGGTATGAAAAAATGAAAAAATAAATTATCAAAGCCCTTCGCATTCAAACGAGGCGACAAAGTATTAATAAAGGCGTTAAATGTATCAGAATCAGGAAAAATTCCGAAGTTCCTACATGTATACGAAGGACCGTACAAAATATAAAAAAATGTAGCAATTGACACATATTTCATTATAGATATAATGACAAAAAAGAGAGAGGAAAATTCCATTTAAATAATTTAAAACCGTACTATACGGATCTTCAGGAATGAAATATACAAGCACGTGTATTGAGCCTATATACGAGCAACCGAATTGTTACGAATTCACGCACGCGAGCTTGAGTCGAACACGAAGAACGGGAGAGCACGCGATCGGAAAACACGCGGGGTGTTCAACTGCGCTTTGAACGAGCGCAATCGGAAAAAATCACAAGGTCGACATGGATAATTCGTCGGAATGTCACGCGGGTGAATGGTTTTCATGCACTAAAATAAATAATTATATTTACTATGAATTCTTACCTTGATCGAGAGTAGTGGCTCAGCTGGGCTAGAACGGCAAAGATGATGTGTGTGAGGAACGGCTCGGAGTGCGTCAGCGGGTTGGCTCCCAAATAGGAAATTTCGTCCGGATTTTGTAAGTTAGCGAAAATAAATCGACTCACGTCCGAATGCTTCAAATTCTATTTATTTTGCAAGTACAATGTGCCACTCGGGCTTCTGAAGGTAATTATTTGAAATGGCGAAGATTCTAAAATTGGACGATATAGCTCGAGAAAACTAGAATAAACACGTCGAGTCCGCTCTAAGGCTCAAGACGCTCTGCCGGAGGGCGCGCAATTATGCATGGGAGAGAGCGCGTCACTTTCTCTCCCACTAATTGTTCTTACCTCTCCCCCATCCCTCTCTTCGCTTCATTAGCTACTTCGCTCTCTCTTGCACTCGTGAACTTCGGGTGAAGTCCGACGGCGCATGGGAGGGCGAAGCGCTTGGTCAGCGTTTCGAGAGCTGGAGGAGAAGTACCGCTATCGCTCGTCTTTGTTCGACTTGGCGACAGTTAGGCGCATACTTAGTGCACTTCTCTAATGTTTTATGCGTTATGCGACGTTGCCAATTTGGTTGTTCGGCATCGTCACATAACATCCTACCCCCCTTTGAAGGTTTGCCGTCCCGGCAAACGATGGTATCGAATGCGGGCTGGGTAGGGGTGGGTTTATTGACGAAATCCCAGAGTATGGGGGTGTGATTCATCCTTTTGATTGTTTTTTTGTGCCCTTTGGGTTAGTGATAGATCTAGATACTATTTTAAAACTATGATTAGTACTTATAATTAGGGGACGCTTGGGTCAGGGTTTCATTAATACATCCATTATTATTTAAAAATTTTTTTTTTATATATATGTATATGTGCACAAAAAGGAAAGGTTAATTGAGTGCACAAATTTAAATGAAGAAAAAGAGAGAGAAAAAAAATGTATGTATTATTGTGCTTATTCTTGCTCTACGTTGATGCTGTGCAGCTCCATCTTTTTGCGTAATTCTTCTATGCACTCTTCTACGTGCTTTTTATATTGGGACATCTGTATGGATTTCCCACAGTAAAGGTGCACTCTTCTTGGCTGCTTTTCTTGGTAAACTGCTAGGTAATTTTTGTTGTAGTTTCTTATTGCATTTTCTGCGTCTTCTTCGGTTCTATAGGTTATGAAGCCCATATATGTGTGTGTTTTAGCATCGCATTTTTCGAGTGGCATTATTGTGTAGTAGGTGTTCATTACTTCTCCAAAGTTTTCGAAGTGCTCTGTTGCCTCCTGGCACGGTGTGCCTCTTGGCACTTTTATGCATAGGACTTGTTTGTCCACCGGGTTGTTGTGGTATACATCTTTTTTGACCCCATAGGCAGCTCTGTATGCTGCAGGGCACTCCTCTTTTGCCGTTTTGGCGGACGCTGTGTCTTCATAGTGCACAAGGGCTAGCCAGTGGTTTAACGGCTGCTTGGTTGTCTTGTCTTTTGGTTTGACTATGTCGTATTTGAGCACATTCACCATATCTGGTGAAAAAGTCGTGCACTTTATCGTGGTCCTTGTGGTTGTATCTAATTGCCACTTTTTTGAAGTCGGTGTTGTCATCGACTCTTTCCTCGGTGAGTTCGCTCTCTTGTATTGATCTAGTGCATTGTGCTAATTTTTCTATATTTTATATGTGCATCTCTGGTAGGTTTTCTTCGTATGTCGCTTTTGTTACTACATACGATGAATACTTTGTTCTGTAGAGTTGAATGTATGCATCGTGTTGAATTGTGCATAGCAGTTCTCCCGCTCTTCCAAGGGGTCCTTTGTGCAAGATTTTTATTGTCCGTGCATCTGGGTTGTCAAATTGCGCTATTTTCAAATCATTGTATTTGTCTTGCAAGCTGATCGGCATTGTGTATCCAGCAGCTTCTCCTTCACTACTCGTGGTGTTGGCTGGCTCGTTGTCTTGATTTTGTGAATTGTTTTCATCTTGATTGGTGCTGTTTGGCGAATTCAATTCTTCATTAATTGCATTACTATTGATTACTTCTGCATTGTCGTCTTCTGGGTAGAGCAGGTTCTCCATTCTTTCCGATGTCTCTGCATTATCCAATACTATTAGTTTTGTCTCTACCAATTTTTCGAACTGCACAACCAATTGGCCTATTATTTGTCCATTGCATTCTTTTAGTTCGATCTCCTCGATTTCGGCTAGTGGGCCGAAGGTTTTCAAATAATTTAGAAGTGGTGTGATGGCCGTGTGCGGCTCGAATGATATTTTTATCTTGCAGTGGTTGTTGGCGTGTAGCCTCACATGCAAGATTCTAACTCCTCCTCGGTCCATCTGTAACAGAGAAATAAAATATGGTATTGTTAGTGGGGTCATGGTTACTTATTAATGATTTATTATCGAAATATTTTCGCTTCATGCATAGCGGGTTAGTTAAGCTATTGGTTTGCATGGTTAGTTTTTTTAACAGTGTTGTGTAACTCTGTGTGTGTAATGTTTGTAATGTGTGTATGTATATGATACGTTGGTGACGTATTGTGATCATTTATTGTCAGCATTTTCTTTTAAGATGTCAGCTGCATATTCTACTATCCATTCCTCTTTTGGTTCTGTTAGTATTTCCTTGTTGTCTAATTCTTTTTTTTCTTCTTTTTCCTCTAACTCCTTATCCCAATCTTCTTTTTCGGTCTCAACGGGTGTGATGTCTAATTTTTTCCAGTTATTTTTCATGTCTTCATTTCCCCAACTGTTGTTGTCCGATTCTTCTTCTTGGTCGTTGTCAGATATTTCATTGCTTCTTCGTTTGCGGCTTTCATCTTGTTTTTGCCATTGATGTTTAGCATACTTGAATTTTCTGCATACTTTCTTTATTATTTTGTCTACGTTTTCTTTGTCGTGGAAAATGGTTTCTATTATGTATTTGTCTGGAACTTTCATGTCTCCTTCCCAGGACAGATGGTGGTAAACCATGCATGTCGTCATTTGTAGGTAATCGAGTAGTTCGTCTCTTGTTTTTTCATCATTTACGGAGAAATAAATTTTCCTTACTGCATGAATGGTAGCCATGATGTTGTCATTATCTGGTTCTTCATCTGAACTGCTTGAAATGTTGCTTTTGGCCTCTTCAGGTTTTTCCTTGGTGAGCTTATTTTTCTTTCCCACGGTGTATAGTGGTTGTCTATACTGCCATGGTACGTAGCGCATTGGCGTGGTATGAAATCTCATGAATGATGGTATGTCATTCTTGATATGAATATTGATGTCTTCGATTTTGTAAGAACCATGAGCTATTGATATCCCAAGTGGTTCTCTTGGGTAATCCTTTTCTTGGTAACGAATTGGAATGTCAATGTTCAGACTAATGGTGTCCATTCTAGCTATTCTGCAACACAAATGTGTGTGTGTGCTTAAGGGGTTATGCCTGAGTTAAACCTGAAAAAAATAAATTATCAGTTAACAGGTCAAAAAAAATGTTGTACAAGTAATATCAAATAATAACTTTCTCGTGATTAAACTGTACATATTAGTTGTAATTTTCCATCTGTTTAAAAACTTATATATCTATACTTACTATGTGTGAAGAACCATGTGTGAAGAACTAAATTTCAGTATATTTTATCCTTTGCCGTAAGGTTTCTCATGATCCAGGTGATGAATTCAAACCAAACTGGATGGCAATTCTTCTAAATGTCTTTCTCCTCAGCTTGAACGGAAGGGATTACTGAAAAATAAAAATTTTAAATATTTAGAAACACATAAGTTCATAATATTCATAATTATAGTGAATTATGCATATGTTCACATGCGTAACATTCTTTAAACTTACCTTAGCCAATTTTCCTCCGTTCAAGCAGTGAAGAAGGGCTTCCTGGAGTTCTCTAAAAAATTTCAGCTTAATCGGTCCCATAGTTGTTGAGAAATCCTGCGGCAACTGACCTAAAATCACAAAAATTCAAAACTTGAGAAAACTGCATTTAAAGTTTATACATGAAACTTATTTCCATTTATCGGGTAGTACTTACAGAAACTGCTTGGCATATTTTTTTGTGTTTTGGCATAAAATATCCCTGTATTAAGGGATATATTAAGACCCGGGTGCCACACATATTGATATACTAGTATCAAAAGCTGAAATTGAAATATAAATTTTTATACGCATTCACAGTCAGTATGTTTCATATGAATATAATTGTTGGTATTGCTTACCCATGACTTTCTAGGATTGTTAATAGTTACAGCCAACTTCCACAACATCTAACCTTGCATCGAACACAGAAGTACCTTATCGTTCACATGCCATTGACAGCTTATATACCTAAAAATAAAGAACACACTCACAAAGAACAAGTTCTTCACAAATAATGTGTTAGTTAGAGTCCAAAATACTTATCTAAATTTAAACACCACTGACACTCAGAAGTTTTCACTTCAGATCAAAATTCACAACATCAAGCTTGCACTAGACTGCAGATCAAGCAGACGAAAGAGCTGTCTGATAGCAAACTTAACTAGGTTGGTTGGTAAAACAGTGATTGGCTTTTCCATATGCTGTATGGTACCATGTTTTTAGGTGGTAATTTATAAAAATATTTTAGTATGCACGCATGCTTATTATTTTATTAAAAAGATTAAATTAATGAAACAGATAAATTTATTTTATTTTTAACATTCACAATAAAAAATCTATGCTTTTACCAGAATGAGCTATTTACTATATGCAATAATTCATAAATAAATAATTTGTGTTATTTTTAATAAAACTGTCTTTTATCAAAAGGAGTTTGTATGCACATTTAACGTTAAATTTTCTATAAAAATGTAATGGCTTTGAATAAACAAAAGCGCTATAGAATAAAATATGAAAAATACTTAATTTTGACAAATTATATATTTTTAGTATTTTGCCTATAATTTTGTAACGAAATTTTTTCGGGCAAAAGGAGTTTCAACAGTATATTCTACAGTAAATTTGCTATTAAAAAATCAAATAAAAAAAAATTTGATTTTTTGGAATTTTAACTCAGGCATAACCCCTTAATTTATTATTAGTGAGTGTAAATTTGTTTGTTAGTTACAGACAGTGGTGTGTGGGGTGTGTACATCTAAAGGTAATATGTGTTTATTTACTGTCTCAAGTAGGGTATGTTTAAATGTTCAATAAGTCTAGTAATGCATTTTCTTGTTCGGTCGACATGTCTTCAGTGTTGTTTGCTGTTGTTTGTTTCTTGTTGTGTTCTACATCTGGCATCAGATTCTCGTTTGGAGATTCTATATCCTCTTGTTGGATTGCAATTGGTATCTTAGATTTTTGCAACTTCTCCTTCCATAGAGTTTGTTTAATGCAGGTTTTTTCGTGCAAATGGTAAATGTCTATGTCGATGTGTTTATTGCATTTATCATGTTTTTTTGTGTACTTTTCTTTGTTTGATTTTGATGGTTTTCTGGGTACTGAGTATACGGCGTTGTATTTAGCGTCGCAATCTATTTTTGCTTTTTCTGCGTCTTGTTCTTCAAAGTATTGTACATATCCATATGCAAGTTTTCCTTTTTTGTCTTTTATAGTCTGATAGTATACTAATGGTCCATATTTTGCAAATGCTCTGAAGAATAGTTCATCCTTAACTGTGTCGGAGTATTCCCAGGGTAATGTACAGAATAGTCTATGGTTGTCCATCGGAGCAGGTTGTCTGTTTACAACATGCACTTCTGTTTTTACTGGGCATGATTTTTTTATTTGAGTGTCATCTATTTCTTCATCCATTGGTATGTTTCGTCGTTTTGCTGCTTGTGAGTACGTGGCTTTTTTGAATCTATTCTGTTTTATTAATGTTGCTCTTCTTTCATATGCTTTGGTTGCATCCCTTTCCGTGTTGAATATCATGGTTATTTTCTTCGTTCCTGCTTCAAATTAATGCTGTTCATAGTGCATTGTTATTGGTGTTGCTATGTACTCGAATTCTCTTAGTATAGCATACATGGGTATGTCATTGTCACAGAAAATGGTGATTGATTTCCGCTGCTTCGTGGCCATGTCGTTATTTTTCTAAAAACGAAAATCGTTGTTTTAGTTGACTTCCGCTTGCTGTAGTGATAGATCTTAAGTCATCTGTGGTGTTTGTACGTCTCGTCGTGTGTTATATTTGGCTTTCGCGCCTTCTCCTATTGTTATATTCTGTAGTTCTGTAATGTCGATATTTTTTGTGTTGTGTATGTGTATTTTGTGTGTTTGCTTTTTTGTGTGCAGAGTAAATTTTTTAAATATTTTTGTTTTTACTATTATATAAATTATTATAATGAAAATTATTATTTGTGTAGTTATTCCTCCATAAACTAGGGTGTTAGTTTTAAGGTCTTTGCGTTTGTGGTCGCTTATCTGATTTAATTATTTTAAAATTTCAGTTAGGGGTCTTTCTTTTTCATGATTTATAGAGAGGTCATTATTATTAATTTTAAATATGTGGGTATTTGGGTATGTTTCAATGTTGTGTGATAACAGTGGGTAATTTTCTGTTAATTTCAGACTTATATTTGGTGAATATATGTACGTGAAATTTGTTTGTTTTGTGCTTTCACCTGCTGGAACTGTGGTTGCAGTTTCAGCTATGCATTTAGGTGATATTCTTAATATTCCTGCTTCTTTAATTGTTATTTTGTATTCAGGGTATTCATTGCAAATGAGGGTCATTGGTGTATCAGAAATTGTGGAGTATAGCCAAGATTTGTCTTGCTCCAAGTAGTTCCATTGTATTTGATTTAAAGGGTTGATTCTAATGTCGCAATATTTGATGGTGTCAATTGTTGGGTTTAATAATAATGTAATTTCACAATCTGTCAATTCGGGAGTATTGTGTTGCGGACCATGGATCGGGTAGATTTGTGCGTAATGGGTGGTTAAACATTTGTTTAATCGGTTTTCATTAAATTTTGATATTCTGCGTGATCTACTAATGGTAAATGTAGGATTATTATTGTTTTTCCATTTTGATGTAGTGCATCAATTTTGGAAATTTTAATTATTTCTTCTGTTCTCATGTGTTCAGAAGGTATTGGTAAATTCATGTCCTTACTCACTCTTTTGATATCTGTGTTTATTTCTTGCAGAATATTGTTCGAGAGTATTTCTGGATGAATTTTACCATTTCTTATCTCCCTTAATATGTCAATAATTTTTCATGACTTTTTGTAATGTGGTCAATGGTCATGTCTAATCTTTTGACATAGAGCATTATTTCTACTAGGTATTTCATTTGCTCACTTTCTTTTAGTACATTTGTTATTACTTTAGTAAGTGATTTTTCGAAACTTTCTAAAATGATTTGGTGGTTTTTTGTTATTTTGTATAATTCTTAAAACTTTGTTGCTATTATGTGCGTATTCTGGTCTACTAAATGTATTACTTGTTTTTGATCTTGGAGCAATTGGTCAATGTTCTGGTTGACATTGTGAATTTCATCCTCTGTTGCAAGACCAAACAGTGATTTGCTTATGAATCCTATAAATCCTAGGGGTACCATTCTTTTCATCCTGATACTCGAGGGGTATTTCGAGTTAGGATATTCTACTTGACCTAAAGTGGTGATGGTGGTTGTAATTGTTTTCATTATTATTCGCCAGATTTTGTTGTTCTGATTTCTAGCAGCCAGATCAGTGCCTATGATGGCATTTTGCGCATTATATTATTCTAGAATGTAAGGCATTTTTGTATAATTCAACGTTTTTTAGATTGTGATATGTTATTTAATCTAAAAATTGATCAACGTCCGAATATGTTGACTTTACAGTTCGTCCCCAACCAATCATTTTTTATGTATTTGTTTTTTTCATAATAAATGCCGGGTTTGTTGGCGATTAATGATCCATTGAATGTACTTTTTCTGCAAATAAGCTGGTAGGATGATGATGATGAAGATGAATTGAATTGAGCGGTGATTCATCTGCCCCACCGAAGCCGTAATGAAT